>LPNX011149823.1:447555-493009 GCA_001517045.1 Pseudotsuga menziesii
TAGGGATAACAGGACCATTTTGATGAGGGTGTAGGATTCAGTTCCTACCAGGTCAAATGTGAGTGCAGAAATATTCCATCATTGTGGCAGATGTGGTTCTAGCCTGGGTGAAAAGAACAAAGTTATTTCATCATTGTGGTGGATGTGGTTCCAGCCTGGATGAAAGTCTTCCATCATTGTGGCGGATGTGGTTCCAGCCTGGGTTAAAAAGAATAGAGTTCTTTCATCATTGTCGCAGATGTGGTTCCAACCTGGATGGATGTGCCCTTCTAACGAGTAGGTTAGATATAAGTGCAGAGCCATTTCACAGATGGTAGTTGATGTGCCTACCATGTTGGTGAATGTGAGTGCTGGGCCTTTCTGATGTGATTGTAGTTTACTACATGATCAGATGTGAGTGCTCGGCATGCCTTTCTGATGAGTAGGTCAGATGTAAGTGTTGGGCGAAGACCTACCTAGTGGCTAGGCCTACAGCCAGCATGAAAATGGGCTGGCTTTGTAGAACTTCCTATGACGAGATAATACACACATGATGATGACTAGAGATGATCTAGATCGAGCTATGATCCAGATCCAGTTATGATGAATCCGAGAGATCTAGATCGAGTGATGATCCAGATCCAGCAGTGATGATCCAGATCGAGAGATGATCCAGATCGAGATCTAGATTGAGTGATGATTTAGATCTAGTCCAGTGGTGATGATTCAGATCGAGTGATGATCCATATCCAGTGATGATGTTCCATGATGATCCAGATCAAGTGATGATCCAGATATAATCCAGTGATGTTGATCTAGATCGAGTGATGATCCAGATCCGATGATGATGTCTAGTGATGATCCAGATCGAGTGATGATCCAGATCCAGTGACGATGTTCAGTGATGATCTAGATCAAGTGATGATCGAGATCCAGATGAGGATGAATTACAAATGAAGATGACTTGAAGATGAATAATACTTTGAAGATGACGAAGACTTGATGATGACCTAGATGATACAGAGAAGAAGACTTGTGCTGATAAATTATGTCGAGTGAATACCTTCCTAGTTAAGAGGGAGTGTTGATGTAATTGTAAATTCGGAATGTATTCATTCGTATTTCTTATGTATTGTAACCCAATGTTTATTCTGGGATGTATTGTAATGTATTTGAGTCATGTCATACCCCGATGTTTTTTCCGGGAAGTTTCTATAATGAGAAAGTCATGTCAAGTCATTGTGGGTAACCCTCTTATTGGTCAAGGGTTAAAGTCCCCACAGTTGTGGGGCCCTTGGGTTATTAGACTATCCTAGTGAAGTCGACCCTAGGTGAGTCATTGTAATTTAGGTCAATAGTCCCCACCATTGTGTTACCCTCCTATTGGTCAAAGGAGGCAAAGTCCCCACAAGTGGTGGGGCACTAGGGTTATTAGACACTCCTAGAGATGTCGGCTCTAGTAAGTAATTGTTAAGTGAGGCCGACATGTTGGAGTGCACATCAAGTGAACAGAAGAATATAAATAGAGAGTGAGAGCCTCTCTATTTATCACTTGTACTACACATCACTCACTTACTCAAGTGTGGCGCATTAGTGAGGAAGGAAATACACTGGGACTAGACAAGAAGAATACTACTGCTGTCGGGAGTGCATCTTACTGTTTTGGGGTCTTACATCTTGTGGTGATTCTATCTTTGAGGAAGTTGTGGGGTTTTATCCATTTATGGTTTTCCCAATCAAAAACATTGTGTTCATTGTATCTTGTGTTTGATTGTTGTACTTGTTATTCTCTCAGTAAAGATCCTAACATAATGCTAGCTTAATGTTGAAAAACTAATAGTGAACACCCTAAGCCAGTTCCTGATGGATATAAGACATGTTCACATGATAGTTGCAAAGCATGTATTGAGGTACCTAAAGGGTACAGTGGATTATGGGCTCAAGTATGATATGGGCAAGTAGCACCAATGATAGGAAGAGAACTTTGGGTTGGTTCTTCAATTTGGTATCTAGCATGATCTCCTGTTTCAGAAGGAAATAGTCTTGTGTGGAGCTGATTATAGCCAAGGAAGATTATGTTGTTTCTTTCTCAGCTGGTTGTGAGGCAGTGTGGCTATAGAATCTACTATTTTATTTATTTGACCTCTAGTTAGATGTGACTTGTATCTTATACAACAATCAGAGTTGTGTGAAGTTGTTGGAGAACCCTATTTTCTTTGACAAGTTGAAGCACATAGATATTAATTTCCAATTTCTTAGGGATATGGTGTATAGAGGAGTATTGAAGCTCCAGTAAATGGCAATGAACAAGCAGATAGACGATGTGTTGAAAAAGCCTCTAGCAAGACTGAAGTTCAAGTACTTCAGAGAAAAACTTGGTGTGATCTAGAATGAAACCCCTCAAAAGAGGGAGTGATGAGTTGTAGCATAGTTGGAGAGACAGGTTGTGTAAGTGTAAAATTCCTGGTGAAGATCGCAGGTTGTTGAGACATAATCAGTCATGTAGGTTGTCCTTAGATATAATAAGTCATGGCGAAGTTCATAAGTTATCCTTGGACATAATCAGTCCTAATATGTTTCTATGCTAGAAATAAAAAGAGACTATAAGACGAATATGCATGATATCTCACATGGGAAATGAGACAGGTTGTCTGATTGGAAAAGAGCCCAGTGAAGAAGGTTGCTTGGATGTAATCAATCTTGTAGGCTTTCCTTTGAAGTAATTAGTACTGGTGAATCTTGCAGGTTATCCTTGGATGTAATTAGTCTTGATATAGGTTATTCGAGATTAAATAAGAGCCCTGGTGTGGTACACATGTTAGTCGAATGTAATAAGTCTGTGGGTTTTCCAAGTGTAAATAGGATCCCCGACGTGGTATGTTGGTTACCTAAATGTAATAACCCATGAAGGTTGTGTAAATGGAAAAGATCTTGCATGCAGGTTTTTAAAATGTAATAAGTCCTTGGGGTTGACCTAGAACGTAAATTTCTGGGTGTAGTAGGTTGTTTGGTCATAATCCGTCCTTACATATGTGTGTGTGTGTGTGTTTTTTTGTATGTTGGAGATGATAAGGTCACAAGACACTTGAGGTGCACATAGGAAGTTATCCTATGTTGGTAGAATGCAAGTTAATCAAGGAGAGACATAATGCACTTAGTGTGCTCCTAGGTGTTTTTCACATATTGTAATTTGCAGTTTCTTTTGATGACGTGAAAGATCATAGAATACTCCTATGGTGATAGAATGCAAGTGATCTAAATCTAGGACATGCTCTATGTGTTTTTTTAATTTTTTTGCAGGACAAAAGATATGATCTGGATACAACGAGATAAAGGTAGGAGACATAGCTTATTATTGTGTAAAATTAAAGAAGGTCATGACTTGTACTTACGCAATGTCTTACTCGTAGATGTGATGAAGACCTAGATGAGGACTAGGCCTCACCCAACATGAAAAAGGGATGGATCTATAGAAATTTCTGATGATAGATAGTTCCATTTGATGATTGACAAAAGTTTGATCATGACAGAATCTATGATGATGAATCTTTGTTGATGACTGGACCAGATGTGTTGATGACTGTGGAAGATAGATAATACCCTCCTAGTTAAGAGGGAGTATTGATGTATTTGACTTAGGAATATATTCTAATGTATATTATCATTGTATTTTATTGTACCTCCATCGAAGATGTGTTTGCCTCCTTTTAGGATGTCATTATTGTGTATGGACTTTAAGGTACAACCTCAGTTGTAAGTCGGGGAAATAATCCCCATTGTAATATCATGTAATGTATTTTTGGAGTGTCTCTAGGAGAAGTCAGACTTGTTAGGGTGAGTGGTTGGCTCCAGTCATGTAATAGGTACATCACTTCATAGGTATAAATAGGGAGGCACCCTCCCTCATTTATACACACCTCATACTCACTCAAGTTCGCATGAGAGAGAGAGAGAGAAACAAGGAGGAGAGATAGATAGGTGTTGAAGAATTCTTATTACTGGGTTTGTTCATATTATGTTACAGTATTTGTACTATTCTGAGGAAGTTTTTGGGGTTTTCTCTTTTATGGTTTCCCCAGTTGAAATATTTGTGTCTTGTGTATTTGTTCTATTGTATGCATCTTGTTTTACTTGTTATTATTTTAGATAAAGATTGTAATTAAGCTAATAAGATCTCGAAAAACTAACAAGACTGATCTTTGTGATGGCATGTATATCAGGCTATACCTATTTGATATCTGTGAAGAAAAAATCAAATTAAACCAAGTGTTCATCATGGCTACAACAAACAAGGGGATTTCCTGGTGGAAAATCATGCAATAGTTATTATAAAGTTAATTTTTAACGTTCTTACCTGCATGGCCATTGGAAAATCATCTACAAAAGATGGTAGAAAAAAGAGATCTACCTATTTCTTTGAAAACCGTCATTTACATGATGAAGTTTAACAATCCATTGATTAGAGCACACAAATCTAAACTTGAAGTTATAATCCACTTCAACTTCTATTTACTTGTACAACATGTACAATTTAAAATACAAATTTCTTAGCACATGTTGCATATATAGCTAAAATGAAAACTTGTAGTTTCATTCCACCGTCAAGTTAGCATTGACTTTTTAATAGGTATAGTAAAGAATGCCAGAGATAAAATGTACACAAATAATTGTCTCAAAGAACAAAAATGCTAAATATTGTGTTCACCATTATCTTTTCAAAATCCCAATTTTATTATTTGTAACCACATTGAATACATATTTAAATTTTCCTATACAGTCTTAATATTTTTTGACCTATTATCAGAAGAAGAAAAAAAGTACCTCCTATAAAATTATTCCAATGTAGAAGTATACAGAATGGAATTACCAAAATGGACAATGAATTAACTCTACTTAACTCCAAGTTTTCTGAGATCAGCTCAATGGTCAACGCATAGTGTTATCACTCCAGGAAATTCCTCTAGGTTGTATCTCGAGGATGCCTGGTAACTTTAAATGTTTTTTTTAGGGTTTAATAATATGGATCAAGTCAGATGACCTATATAACCTCCGACTCTCAAGACATGCATGAAACTCACTCAATCACAAGGCTTTTAGTTACAACTTGTTCAGTAGTTTGAAAATAAGGTGCAGGGATGGAGAACTCATTAAGCTGGCAGAATTACATGCAAAACATATGCATATAAATGGATAAATCCTCACAAGGATGGTACTTATAAATCAAATCACATTAACTCACCAATAGGATGACAGCTATTAGCTATTAATCAACTTGAAAATTACCTCAATGCACATTCAGGCATAATTATAGTAAAGATAAATATGATGGCTGAACAACTCATAACAAAAGAGCTTACAATTAGAAAAAACAAGATGAGACACTTCACAATAGAATAGGATTACAAATCTCCGAAGGTGAACATTTATTATAAAATCAATCATGGGCTTTATAGCCTTCTACAAAAACGACAAATCCTGAAAATTCGATCTATTTACACAAAAAATACTTGAAAGTGATAGTTTTCTCAGATTAGGGATTCAAACCCTTGCTAACTATTTGCCTATCTATTGTGAAGATCTAGTTCACTGAGTGAACTTTTAATAACTGAAGTGGTCACTGATAATCACCATTGTTGGTTCAGTGTGAAATTGCTGCCAACAGCCAGTGTCTCGGTGTTTAACTGAAGTGACCTTTCTTGTTTAATCCGCCAGATTTTTCTGCCTTGTTTCCCCGGTTGTCGATCGAAAGCTCTGGCCTCTAACTGTTGGCACCCCAAGCCTCAATGCTGCCATAGTATCGGTACCTCAAATTACTAATCTTCTCAACATCGGTGATCGAAACCCCAAACCACTAACCATTGGCACTTTAAACCACTAACCATCAGAACTTTAAACCACTAGATTCTCCGCAGTGGTGTTGCCATAGTGAACTAAAACTTTGAAACATCGGTGATCAGAACTCCAAACTACTAACCATCGGAACTCTCAATCACTATATTCTCTGCAGTGGTGGCACCGCAGTGAACTAAAACTGCGAAACGTTGGCAATCGAAACTCCAAACTACTAACCATTGGAACTTTCAATCACTATATTCTCCGCAGTGGTGGTGCCACAGTGAACTAAAACTCTGAAACATCAGCGATTGGAACTCCAAACTACTAACCATTAGAACTTTCAATCACTATATTATCTATAGTAGCAGTGCCGCAGTGAACTAAAACTCTGAAACATCGGTGATCATAACTCCAAACTACTAACCATCAGAACTTTCAATCACTATAGTATCCACAGTGGCGGCGTCGTAGTGAAATAAAACTCTGAAACATCGGCGATTGGAACTCCAAACTTTTAACAATCATAACTTTCAATCACTATATTCTCCGCAGTGGCAGTGCCGCAGTGAACTAAAACTCCAAAACGTCGGTGATTGGAAGTTGTTTCCTCTAACCCATCGGTGCCTTAGACCTGAGCACTGTCACATTGTCGGTGGTTCAAATCACTAATTTCTAAGCATCGGCGATCGAAAATACTAGCCACTAATTTGTTTGTGATCGGACCCTCTAGGAACTAAACTCTTCATCAGCGATCAAAAGCTCTTTTCTCTAGCTCATTGGTGCCTTAGACTGAAACGATGCCACAATGGCGGCATCTCAAACCACTAATGATCGGCGATCGAAACATCAAGCCACTAGTGCGTCGAAACATCAAACCACTAGACCCTCCGTACTAGCGGCTACATAGAGGGCTAAATCTCTGAAATGTCGGCGTTGCAGAGGATTAAACCTCTGACCTGCTATCAAAAATAAATAGTTCGGGCGAGCTTTGTGTTTCATCATACACCAGAATAATATTCGTCAAGTAAGAAACTGTTTCCATCACATGTATCCAACGCCCATCTGTGTCTTGCCACAGAAGTGTCTAGAACTGATAAATATAAGTCTTTGAATGACTCATTCCATATACAATTTTAGTCTTTGGAGCTCTTATTGCACTTGTGTAATTTTCCCAAGCTTTTCACTGTAGTTAAAAACACGGGGGGGCAGGGGGTATTTTGTTGTTCTTTCAAACTATCAGTGATATTCATATCCTTCATTGCATGAGTTAAATTCTTCATACTATCAAAATAAATTTATTTTGGGAGATAACATTTGGCTCCTACTTGGGGATGGGAACCTCCTTGTGAGGTCCCAATAACCCTAGACCAAAAATGCCTTTAATGAAAAAGAATAATTAAAGCTATCTTCTAGTGTTCCATTGGGCATGGAGTCATTTTTATTCTATAACTGATCCGCGGCACCCTTCCTGTAGCACGCTATGGTTATTCATGAAAACAACTGAAAATGACCTAGTTGCTCATATTAAGAGCTTATTTTCCTATCTACTCCTACTCCTAATTCTAATCAGTAGATCCTTCTTATCATGTGACATGATGCTTCCAATGAAGCCAGGTCAGAAGCTGATCTGTTGAACTTATTCTTGATCTTGACCCAAAAAATAAATGAAACCCTAGCATGCAACAAAGTAGTTTTGAAGGGTGACAAAACGATCCATCATCTAACAAAAATATTTTGATATCTACGCTGCTTATAAGTTTTAGATAGTCAGCAACAGGGTCATAAGAACCAACAGGAAATTCCTTTTTATGCTGCTGATCTTTTCCTTCACTGATGTCAATGTTGAATGTGGACGGCTCAACCTTTGTCTGATAAAAATGCAAGCTCAATAGTTGATATGAATCTTTCTTCTCCTCTTCACATAATCTGAATTCATCATGATGATAGGCTGGCTTATCACAGCTAACAATTTCCTCTTCCACAATAATATCTTTGTAGGATATACCAAAACTAAAAAGATCTGTATTGGACTTTTGAGCAGCAGATTTGTAACAAGCATCTATCACAGCATTCACACCTTTTTTATCATCTCTCTGCTAAAAAGAAGAACTAGATGAATTTTGTGTAAACAATAAGTCTTCACAAATTTTACCCTATTCTTCCTCATCATTGTGTTTGTTGAATATAGGAGTATCACGATAAGATCCTAATGACAGAGATGAAGGCACTTGTATAGGAGTATTAGCAATAGAATTTTGAAACAGATCTCGAAAAATGCTACCTAGTTCCTTTTCATGATTTGAAGCAACATGTTCATAAGGAGAAGGAAGATCTTCTTGATGTCTAGCTGGAGATTAGATAGTCCCTGGAAATATTGTTCCTCTTGGTTACTGCAACTTTCCTTGATTTGCAAATCTAGAAACTATGAGCTAGCCTGACCGATTTCAATGATCATTTGACCAGAATAAAGATGATCATTTCCATGTGTAGTTAAAGAAATCAATTCCTTAGATTCACCACAATCGGATTTAATGGTGGTAGGAAAACCTTCAACTCCTTTATAATTTATTTCTAGTTTATGTTTATGGGAAAGTACCTCATTGTGAAGATCATAAGAGAGATGAGGTAGCTCTTGAGGGAGATATTCTTCTTTATTTACCTTTTCATCCTGAGAATGCACCTTATATTCTTCACAACAATTATCAAATGCAAATTCATCTGAATAGTATCTTTTATAGTGCTTAGTGAATGCTCGGTGAAAATCTTTCAATGATGAAATGCTAGAAGGATGTAAAGAAAAATACCACTGACGTGCATCACCATATAATGAATACATGAACATATTCATGTGAACATCTTCATGATGTTGATCTAATATATCCATGCATTTGTGAAACTTGAGGAGGTGTTCTGCAAGATTGTCTTCTTTCTCCTCCTTGAAGACAGGTAAAAAATCTCCCCATTCGGACATATCAGGTACTGGATGTGGGAAACCAGGAATGTAAGAGAAGTCAAGAGGTGCGAACCTCTGAGCCAAAAGAGAAACAAATGCTTTTGAAAACTTGATATTGTGGAGTCGCCACTGAATTCGTCTTTCATGGAGTCTCTAGGGATGAGATCTTCACAAGCAACTATGCTTGAAGATGCCCAGACCCTAAACTTTTCTGATGCATTTAAAAAATTCCTGGGAATTAAGAGTTCAGTAGAAGAAATAATAGCAGAAAGATTTCTTGAAATACTTGATGTGGCTTTTTGTGCAGCACTACTAGCCTGTCTTAGTAAAGCCCTAGCTTTCCTCAAATTTTCTTTTGGATCTGAAACCGGTGTTGCTGGTGACCCCTTTGGGTTTGCTCTGGTACTTGGTCTTCTTGAAGACACCTTATATCAATGGAGTCGCCAGATAGATGATTACAACCATAATAATTTCCAACATTTGTCTATTGTCAAAGCATGGATCTATGTCATCTCCCAGGGAAGTTGAGCTTCAATCTCCTCTCCCTAGCAACGGAGCCACTTTATTATCACTCCATGAAACTCCTCTAGGTTGTATCTCGAGGATGCCTAGTAATTTAAAATTGTTTTTTAGGGTTTTCTGATATGGATCAAGTCAGGAGACCTATATAACCTCCCACTCTCAAGACATGCATGAAGCTCACTCAATCACAAGGCTTTTAGTTACAACTTGTTCAGTAGTTTGAAAATAAGGTGCAGGGATGGAGAACTCATCAAGCTGGCAGACTTACATACAGAAAAGATGCATATAAATGGCTAAATCCTGACAAGGATGGTACTTATAAATCAAATCACATTAACTCACCAATAGGATGACAACTATTAGCTATTAATCAACTTAAAAATTACCTAAATGCATATTCATGCATAAATATAGTAAAGATAAAGATGATGGCTGAACAACTCATAACAAAAGAGCTTACAATTAGAAAAAACAAGATGAGACACTTCACAATAGAATAGGATTACAAATCCCCGAAGGTGAAACTTTATTATAAAATCAATCATGGGCTTTATAGCCTTCTACAAAAACGACAAATCCTGAAAATTTGATCTGTTTACACAAAAAATACTTGAAAGTGATAGTTTTCTCAGATTAGGGCTTCAAACCCTTGCTAAATATTTGTCTATCTATTGTGAAGATCTAGTTCACTGAGCAAACTTTTAATAACTGAAGTGGTTGCTGATAATCACCACTGCTGGTTCAGTGTGAAATTGCCGCCAACAACCAGTGTCTCAATGTTTAACTGAAGGACCTTTCTTGTTTCATCCGCCATATTTTTCTGCCTTGTCGCCATGGTCACCGATCAGAAGCTCTGACCTCTAACCGTTGGCACCCCAAGCCTCAATGTTGCCACAGTGTTGGTGCCTCAAATGACTAATCTTCACAGCATCGACGATCAGAACCCCAAACCACTAACCATCAGCACTTTAAACCAATAGCCATCAGAAATTTAAACCACTAGATTCTCCGTAGTGGTGGCGTCGCAGTGAACTAAAAATCCGAAACGTCAACGATCGAAAATCCAAACTACTAACCATCGGAACTTTCAATCACTATATTCTCTGAGTGGCAGCGTCGTAGTGAACTAAAACTCTGAAACGTCAGCGATTGAAAATCCAAACTACTAACCATAGGAGCTTTAAATCACTATATTCTCTGCATTGGTGGTGCCGCAGTGAACTAAAACTCTGAAATGTTGGTGATCGGTACTCCAAACTACTAACCATCAAAACTTTCAATCACTATATTCTCCGCAGTGGCGGTGCCGCGGTGAACTAAAAGTAAAAAATGTCGGCGATCGAAACTCCAAACTACTAACCATCAGAACTTTCAATCACTATATTCTCCGCAGTGGCGGTGTAGTAGTGAAATACAACTCCAAAATGTCAGTGATCGAAACTCCAAACTAATAACCATTGGAACTTTCAATCACTATATTCTCTACAGTGGCAGCGTCGTAGTGAACTAAAATTCTGAAACGTCGACGATCAGAAGTTGTTTCCTCTAACTCATCGGTGCCTTATACCTGAGTGCTGCAGTAGTGTCGACGGTTCAAATCACTAATTTCTAAGCATCGGCGATTGGAAAGACTAGCCACTAATCTATCGGTGATCAGACACTCTAGGAACTAAACTCTTCATCGGTGATCAGACACTCTAGGAACTAAACTCTTCATTGGTGATCAAAACCTATTTCCTCTAGCTCATCGGCGCCTTAGACTGGAACATTTCCGCAGTGTCGGCATCTCAAACCACTAACAATCGGTGATCGGAACATCAAGCCACTAGTGCATCGGAAATTAAAACCACTAGACCCTCCATAGTGGTGGCTAGATAGAGGACTAAATCTCTGAAATAACGGCATTACAGAGGATTAAACCTCCGACCTGCTGTAAAAAATAAATAGTTCAGGTGAGATATGTGTTTCATCATACACCAGAATAATATTTTTCAAGTAAGAAACCGTTGCCATCACATGTATCCAATGCCCATCCATGTATTTCCGCAGAAGTGTTTGTAACTGATAAATAGAAGTCTTTGAATGACTCATTCCATATACAATTTCAGTCTTTGGAGCTCTTATTGCACCTGCGTAATTTTCCCAAGCTTGTCACTGTAGTTAAAAACATGGGGGGGGGGGGGGGATTTCTTTGTTCTTTCAAACTGTCAGTGATATTCATATCCTTCATTGCATGATTTAAATTATTCATACTATCAAAATAAATTTATTTTGGGAGATAACACATAGGTTGCTAGGATAAAATCCCTGGAAAGTGAGAATTCTTCACTTGTAGACATTAAACAACAACTCAATAAATGTGTAGCTCACTTTTAGCATAATGTGGCCAGCTGGTTAGATCCATAGGTGGAACTTGTCACTTATGAATCATCCAAGGAGTGTTTTCCCCTTGATAATTGCATATGGGATGTTCACTTTTCTACAAAGTGTAGGAAATTACACTACCAACTCTATTGGATCAACATCATGTGCAATAACTACCGATTGAGATTTACTTTCAAAGCACATAAAAAAATCATTATGAAAACTAAGAAGGATAAGTAAATTCTCTAAATTTTCTAAAAGAATGCACACTAGTTAACAAACCCAAAATGAAATACCTTTATAGAATTCATATCAAATACGTGAACAATTACAATTTCAATAACCACTCAATGAGGTAAGTTACATGATTGATTCCATATTTCACAACAATAGGACTCTTTATTTCAACAGTCTTCCCTTCTTCGTTGTGCTGGGCTTTCTTCAGAATGTTTCATTCTTTGAATTTGTATCTTACGGGTTGTATTTAAGGATCATATTAAAAATTATGTCTCCTACATTAAAACAGAAATAGAGTATGAGCCAAAAATACCAATATACATTACAAAACACAACTTAAAAAAAAAAACAACCTCAGACAGTAGACAATAAATTAGACAAATACTGTGAGAATCTCTTAGTGGGAAACAATAAACATCAATGCTTTAGATATTATTTCATAATTAAAGGGAAAACAACATTTCTTCATAATTAGAAGGACAAAAAGAAGTTGAAAGTAAACAAATTATGCTTCAAAAAATTCTTAGTGCAATACAATGTCTCTTCAAAATTATCCCTATTCAAACAAAATGTTACAAAGCATGCACAACAATTAGGTAATTAAAATCAAGTTGGTGTTGTACATTGTGAAAAGAAACTATAAGTTTTGCAAGGAAGGGAAATCATGGGGTAATTGTAAGAAGGCCTTTTAGGATAACACATATAGTTATATGAATATTCACATCATATATAAGTATGCATCTTCCAATGGTGTAAGCCAAGTTGGATGCTTTGTAATTCCCTAGAAAGGAGACTTGTGAAGGTGTAGCAATATCGTTGGTTAGAATATATTGAATTGTATAACAAAAAAAAATGATAAAACAGAGTATGATAGAGAGAGTGAACTATTAAGATGATCACTAAAGACATAAAAGGAGTTAAGTTTATGTTTAAGAAGAGAGAAAAGGATCCTCATACTCTAGAAATATTAACTACTGAAACCTACCGTTAAAGAGGATGTGTGTTTACTTTTCCCAAAATGGAGTTGAATATCAATTTCATCCATGTATATAAGATGAAAAACAACTTAACAAGAAAGTGAAAAACGTCTTACAAAATGTGAAGTTGGTCATAAAATCATGGAAAGAAAAAAAGGTAAATCCCTTTAAATTAATCCACTAATAATGTAGGATCGTAGTGGAAAAATATTAGCAGACATGGTCCTATTGATGAGCCTGATGTGTACGTAGATGGAAAATTCTACAAGGAATTCAACAGAAGGAGATAACCCAACTAAAGGCTTTGAATCGTTCCCACGCAGAGAAGATTCTATCCTCGAGCTGTTTGAAATGGCTAAATCCTATGGACACAAGGCCTCCACTGGAACGAGGTTTTATTATATCTACAATATCTTCCATAAATATTAATTGAGAATGATAAAAGAAGTAATATCCAACTAACCGCTTAAGGACACTTAAACAGGGTAGGCAATTTTTCGGAAATAAGATTGTTGCAAAATATAACAAATGAAACTAACAATTTCTTAATCATGTGAATCAAGATTACTCCTTTAAATTATCTTAAGTCTAACTCATCAAATAAAATCGCCAAGTATTCTGTCTGAAGTATTATATATACACAATAAACCCAAGAGACAATATTGATTCACAAATAAATATTCATAGATTAACAACCGATCATCAGTGGCATAAAGGATAACATACAATAAAAAAACACAATCGCTCAATGTACATTACATATGTCTATTCTAGTATAGAAACATCAACACAAGAGCCAACATATAAAAGAAATCCGATAGTCAGTGAGCGAAACAGATTTAGGAGATCAACTAAAATTGATTAAAAACATTCAATGAATAACCATGGAACATAATATGAGATCATTGCAATTTTATTAATCTGCAAAACATTACAAAATAGTAAAACCACAAACTTCCCTGTTATGTTTCAAGTAGTATTTCCTCCTATACATTCCTTAAGATTTTTCTCTAAAAAGTACCCCCCTTTATTTGAGAAATTACAACCTTAACTAATATTATAGATTTTACAAGAAAGGAAAAATTTCCCAAAACGTGGGATTACAAAATCAAATAGTTTTTAGGATTGGCCAAGGGTGGTATTCCACTTGGCATATAGGTCCATAAACTCATTGATATCCCTAAAATGGGCATGCCTTAAGCGGATTTCTGTTTTACAAATTTGGGAGGAAATCTCTCTCTTTTTTATTTTTCTCCACTCTTTCACGAACACTTGTATTCGAGCTACTGAGGCATGAGGAACCTCGATCCATCTAATGATTTCTGGTACCATGAGATAACTCATTTGCTAGATTAGTTTCTTTTCATCATCAAAACATTTATCCACCTATTCCTGTTGAAACTTAGGTGAAGGTGTGTGACTAATAGGCTCGAAGAGAGGCAAGTTCAACTAAGTTAGCAAAGGTTCAGCATCGCACCATATTTGTTCGCAAGCCTAGCCTCTTTCATTGATTAGAGTCTCCAATGAGTCATAGATACCTTCCCATGTCTCAATAGTAACCTCAGTGGTTTTGTCTTGTAGACTATCCAAGATCAGTATATCATGTGGTTTATCTTTAATATGCTTCTACCATCATGTCACCTGTTCAAAATCTGTAGCTGATGTCCTTATGCGATCATGGTGGGTTTTGAGGGTTTCAAAGTTCTTATAAAACTCTTCATACAACCCTTGCATCTCATAGAAACAAGTGTACAGATCCACCATGGCCTGTCAGAAATATTGATGCACTTTGCAAAGTACCTGTTTGAGTTCTTCGAATGTCAGGACTAGAAAAGAGGAGGCTTTTGAGGCCAGTTGGGAATCTTTCAGCTGCTGATTGATGAGGAAAATTTGTTCAGCTTGTTTCTAATTTAGAACATCTACATTCCCAAGATGTATTTTAAGTTGCCACTCTTGTTCATGTTTCTGCTCCGCTACTGACAAATCTAGTTTGTCTTTCTACATTTCTTTTTCTTTTTCCCCAAGGACCAAACTAAGTTGTGAAACTGAGTTAGAATTTGCACGTACAAAAACTCCCATGGAAGCTGATGTGTCCAATGCTCCTTGGTGAAAATCAATGATATTTGAATTCCAAATAAACTGATTATGAGTAGGCACCTTTTTGGCAGAGCTTTCTCTGGCTCTCTTTGATCCCCTCTTTACCACATCTTTGTCATTTTTTTTCAAACAATACTTTCCCATCGATACCACTGCATCCTATCCAAAATATTCCATCACTTCTTATGATGAAGTAGTTTGGTGGTGGATGGTAACTAGGGGATCAGTTTGGGTTTGGTTTAAGGGAATGCCTATGCTAAGGGGAGGTATATTCATAGGAGAAGAAGGAGATGTAAAAGTAAGGGATGTAAAATAATCAACTATAGGCAAAACTTCTTTGTGAGGAAGAGTCATAGAGGCAGAAGGAATGTTATCTTGAGAAAGTTGTTGAATTGGGGATGTTGTGATAGGGTGAGGTGGTAAAAGGGGAGGAGGAGAAGTATGATAAGGTGATTCAACTGAAACTATGGGAATGCTAGTAGTATCTCTCATAATTCGTGAGAAAATTATCTTGGAATAGGATTGATGGGAAGATGATGAACCTAACATACTGGGAAAACCTTGGAGATTGGAAATGGATGACAAAAGGGTAGTCATAACAGCCTCTGGGTTAGTAGCAGGGTCTTATTCCCCATCTGGCTCACTATGAACATCATGAATTTCAATATGAGGTGAAGATAAATAAATTACCTTTTGTGCAGAAGGTTCTTGCACAGGGGATTTCTCTTGTTTAACAACAGGGAGCAAAGGAATATTCCTTTCTTTTACGAGCTCTTCCTACATTTTAGTCTATTCATAGCTCACTTGAATCTTCTGTTTCTTAGGCTAGGTTTCAGCTATCTCTACGTGGGTCTGTAGTTGGGAGCTTATTAATTCAATATTTCTCTTGAAATCTTCCCCTTTCTGTAGTGTATCTTCCATTGTAGTAAGACGAGGACTGGATGGGCCTTCAAGGACACCTTTACCTTTGTCCTTGGGTAGAGCAGCGAGGGTAACAATAGACCTTGCTGCATGTTCTCTTTCCTCCTTTTCTATTTGCTCCTTTTGAAGATTTTGATTTATCTCAAATTTATCCTTCCTTTCATGGAGAATTATTACCTTGAGATCCTTCTGGTATTTGTATAGATGAGACTTGCTATCCGAATCAGTGATTTTATTCATTGCTTCTTGAAAATATGTAGCCACTCGAAACATGGAATCATTAGGATCAATTTCATGGACATAATGAAATATAACGTGTTCATGTGCAAAGAGATTATCCAAATAAGCCATTGGGCCCTGCATTCTTTTGGATTCCTACCCCAAGTTCATAACAAAAATTTCCTTTCCCATCAGGGATGCATGGGTGGGGTTTTGTAACACAAGAGAGTCAAGAGGTATAGGAAAATTGGGCCAAGACATTTTATTATGCTTTGTTTACTTGGTAAAAACCCCATCGATGACAGTCTGATAAGAAAATTATTGCAGCACCATATGGTTGAGAACTATCCTGGGAAGCAGGTGGACTATAGTGCTGCCACAAATTCTTATGTAAGAGTGTTATAGATGATTTTACCAAATCAGGTAGATCACAAATTAATGTCCTTCCCTGTCCCTCTACAGACATGGGGGCTTCACTTGTTGATCAATATCCTATCACGTTAGTTCATATTGTGGGTTTTAAAATTATTAAAAATTGAACCAATATATTGCAGGTATTGGGGGGGATGAGGGGTTTAAGGTGGGGGTGGGTAGGGTGGTTTATAAGGATTCAGGTATAAAAAGGGGTGGGGAGGAGGTTTTAAGTATTGGGAGGGGGTTTCAACAAAAAGAGTTTGGGTCAATATCTCTAGAAATTAAGGGTATTCTTTAATATCCCACGATCGCACGTGCTATGTGAGATGTTCACTAAGTGAAGTCCCCGTGTCTACAGACTCCTTGGACCCCATGGACTTATATTATACTTTAATGTTCCAAGATCATCCCCAAAAATTTCTTGTTTATAAATATATGTGACTTTTAAAGCAATACTCACATGTATATCCAACTTTTGACGTCAAACCCGCTTACATCAAGATGTGTGCAAAATGACAAATATTTTTGTATTTTTCCTCATTTGAGTTTGAATAACTTGACTCTTGGCCTTCCAAATTCCTTGAGAATGCTCGGATTTGACCCTCCATTACCTCTTTGGAGTGCTATATAAGGAACCCCTTGGATACATTTAAGGAGGAGAAATTGAAGAGCAAAGAAACTATAGTTCATTGTTGCCTTTGCTTTACTTATACTTGACTCTGCATCCCTTTGTCCCTTGGAGCACATAGTGTTCTTCCCAATATTTCCTTTGCTTTGTGATATTGCTATCGAGAGATCAAGGATTGAAGTGGTGGAGGCCCAGATGGAGGAGTCGGTTTCTCCGGTTCCAAGAAGTGCCGACAGAGTTTTTCACTATTGTATCTCTGATTTGTTAATAGAAATATCTTTTCCTGTCCAATTCATGTGCATTTTGAATATGAATATTGAATCCATGGATGTATTTAATTGCTTATACATGGTTGATTATATATGCTAGGATATCTCTAACACATTTATATATATCATGCTTTCTTTGTTTGTTGTTGTTGAGAGCAAATCATAATTGCAATTGCATTGGAAAATCTCAATGGGGATCTAGTTCAACCATCCAGAATAAGGTACAATTCAACATCCCTTAGAGTTATATTTACTTACTGTTCTTACATATTGGGAAATATTGATTTATGGTGTCATACTATCTGTCGTGGTACCCCCAAGCCATAGGAAGTTTCTCTCCGTAACAGAATTGGCGACTCCACTGGGGAGGTTCCTAGTTGTTTTTATTTGGGGATTAGGTATTCAATGTGCTTGAATTGCTCTTTATTTATCTGTTTCTGTGTCAGGTCTGGGGTATGTTTTCCTAGTAGTGTCCTGTAGGATTAATTTGGTCTTGGGTTATCTTTTTTCCCTATTTTTCTTCCTTTTTCTTCCTGTACGTGAGTATTTGCGTTATAGTCGCGTATACACACGGTTTTCACTTGAATTCCTGCGTATGTACACATGTTTAATGCATACAGTCGTGTATGCTTTTATTTTGAGATTTATATGAAGGATTGAGTGTTGTTGGGTGAGTTTTGATGATAGTAACAGAGTTGGTGACTCTGCTTGGGAGGTTCCTAGTTGTTTTTATTTGGGGATTGGGTATTCAATGTGCTTGAATTACTCTTTATTTATATGTTTCTATGTCGGGTCTGGGGGTATGTTTGCCCAGTAGTGTCCTGTAGGATTAATTTGGTCTTGGGTTATCTTTTTTCCCTATTTTTATTCCTATATGTGAGTATTTGCATTACAGTCACGTATACACACAGTTTTCGCTTGAATTCCCGCGTATGTACACATGTTTAATGCATACAGTCGCGTATGCTTTTATTTTTAGCTTTATATGGAGGATTGAGTGTTGTTGGGTGAGTTTTGATGATATCTGAGTCTTCTTGGGTGTTGTTGGTGTCTGTATACAACCTTTGTTTCTGACCAGAGACCCCTTATGATTTATTTTTAATTAGGTTTTGTTCTTGGCATTCATTTCTTCTTTTTATTTTTGGATTAGTGCATTATTTCTCTTTTCTCTTGGAGCCTTGTTTGTTGCTATCTGTGAGTTGTTGCAAGGAATGATAATTGTAGAGTCTGTTAGTGCTTTTTATATATCATTTTTTTAAGTACACAAATATTTTTTCTTTTGCATATTTATGCATTATTGCATTTGCATGGCATGGTACTTTCATTAGGTTTTGTTTATTGAATTATTGTTAGGTGTTCATTTAGGAATGATTGCACTCTCATTTAAAGGAAGAAACTTGCATCTCATGTAGTGGCATACCCTGTTTTTCATTCGACAAAAGATTTGCACTTGGAATGTTTTGTTAGGTGTGCACTTTTATTTCACTGCTGAGTCTCAATATCATTAGTTGCATGGCCATTTCCTTTTGAGTAAACACAACCATTAAAATCAACGCTTAATTAAAATGAGCTACACATTTTTCTTTTATAGGGTTCACCAACAAGATTAGGATTTAGAGTCTTGGAAATGTTCATTGTGATTCAATTCTTCAAGACTACTAAATACAAACAATTAGGTTTTTGTCCATGAGAGAGTGAGAAATCCTTGGTATAATTAGTGTTTCTCAGGAAGATCCTCTTACATAGGAGTCAAGCATGAGGCAGCACACACGATTGTGATTTCCATGACCCCTAGTCACTTTCTATGAGCGTTGGATATATTTCCAGGATCGTATTTGTATATGGGGGCCTTTGAGGTATTGACTTATGCACACTTGGGGTACCAGTTGTGCTTTCAGGCTTCGGTCTTTTCTACCCTTCCGATATGGTCAATGCCTCCTACAACTGTCTACCTAAGAATCGATTATATTGGGGTGACCTTAGTTTCCTTACCTAGGTATTGCAAGGGATACTTGAAGAGGTTATTCTGTAGGTGTCCTTTCCGAGTAGGGGATGGAAAACATAGTATCTTTATGTTTTGAATCTGAGGGACACTATAATTGGTTATGAACCTCCGCTTGTAGTGTATGGGAGTCTCAAGACTCTCCTAGGTGAGGCATGCCTCTTGCATTTGGGAGCTCACATATACTCCCCTTGTTTTGAATTTTTTTGGCTATATATTTTTTAGGAGTGTGCTCTATGTACGCTAGTTTTCTTAGGGTTGTGTAGTTAGATTGAGTCTTTTATTTTTGTTGAGTCGTTGTGGATCCGGGTGCGATGATCCATCGTTCTCGTCTTTTAGTAGGAATTATGCCTTCTAAATCTCCTCCTCCTTCGGGAGAGAGAACTAGATAGTCCAAACGGACTAACTCTCACTTTGATTCACACACCATGGGTGACCATGAACCTAAGATCCCATAGATCCCTCATCTTCCTCATCTCATATGGGAGGATGAACCTTCAAGCACATATGGGAATCTGTTGGGATCCAACCATTCTGATCTCCCTGAGACTGGTCTGACACCCAATGTTGGATTGGGTGTTGACCCTAGTGTTGCACCTGGGGGGACTTCCATTCCTTTCTAGGTGGAAAGGTTTGGTAGAAATAGTCATATTACACCTTCCATCCCTGTGGCAGAGGTTCCTTCACACACACATCCTAGTCCTATCTCTAATGTTCCTGTTCAGGGGCCTGATCCTAGACATGTGAATATTGGGGGCACAAGTTACATCCCTTCCCATATTCCATCATCTTCAACACTAGTTCCTTAAAATGATTTTTTTATGACACATCCTCTTCCTAAATCCAGTGGTCCTTCGAGCTAGTCCTCATGTGTCAACTAGGTATGGACTGGATTATGGGAAGTCTTATGGAAAGTCTTGTAAGACATCTTACGGATAGTCGTATGGACCATCCCATGGAACATATTATGGACAAACCTATACACCTTATGGGTCTGTGTATCAACCTACTTATTAGTCTCCTAACTATGGCTTCTTCATATCACCCTAGCCTCAAGGTACTCCAAACTACAATATGAAACCCTACATGGGTCAAATGGGAGGAGGTTACTATCCCACTAGCCAAGGCCATGGTGTTTATAATAATCAACCCTATGTGAACCAACCTTATTAGGGATCTTGGAACCAAATGTCTAAACCTAGACTCCCTTTCCTTGCAACGCTAAACCTACCTGACTTGTTGAGATTGAAAAATTATTAGGTTGCTCATGACTCGGCATGGTCAATCATTCCCACCAAGATTCCTTCGTAAATTCGAAAGTTCGAAGGAAATACTGGTGAACATGTCACGATGTTCCACCCTTGGTACTCTTCGAACTCCTTGAATCATGATTCGGTTTGTTTAACACTATTTCAACACACCCTTATAGGGATTGCGGTGAAGTGGTACATAGAGTTTCCTGGTGGGACTTATACATCGTTCAATGACATAGCTATGACCTTCCTCAATCACTTTGAGCTACCTATGTGTTACGACGTCGGTACTAAACTCTTGTCGACATTTTGGTAGGACAAATCCATGCATATATTTGATCACATTCAAGAGTGGCGTAGACAAAAGATATTGATTAAGGCCTTTATACCACCAGAGTTCCTTTTGGAATGGTTCCTAAAGTTGTTATTGCCTTACATAGAAAAGGAAGTTTCCACATCTGAAGTGCAGAATGAGGAGAAATCTATCTTTAGAGCTCAAGAATTGAATTTGATTTATGCTCAATCTGGGCTCTTGTATGAGATCATACTGAACGCACTTAGATCCAATTTCGACCCTAAGCTTAAACCTATGCCAGATGTTGATTGCATTGTTGGCTCCACAAGTGCTAAACTCGTAAGCTTGTTTACAAACCAAATGAATAATTTTTCTGTTAACCATCCTATGTTGGGACAAGCTATAGATTTGTCTCATCCTTCCCAAATGGTGGATGTGCTTTCAGTGCAATCACCGAACCAGAAAGGTAACCAGCAACCTGGATGAAATAAAAATAAAGGTAAAAACAATTGAAAGGGTGGGAATAAGAATGAAAATGAAAATAATGATAAGAACAACAACAATGCTGGGGGGGATAAGAAACCTAAGCGTAAGGTTAAATTTCCTTATAAGCTATGTGGGGATGATCACCTCACTCACTTATTCCCTCGGATGGAATATGCCCCAAATTTCATTGCGCAAGGCCCATCTGTGCTAACAACTCCTTTACATCAAAATAAGAATATGAACTCGAGGACCGTGGATCTTGGTGGTGCTTCAGGTGGGACTCCAAACCCATCGGAAACCTCTAGTGGCCATGGTTGCATTAACATGGGGAATGCCACAAGTGTTGTGACTCATTCTAAATATTATGGTACGTTGCAACCAGAACTAGGAAAAGGACCCGCTCCACCTTAGAGCCCTTTTCATATGTAAAAACATAGTGATAAGACTAAAGCTCCACCTCACATTCCTAAGCGAGTATTACAGATTTTGAGGCACAATCCTAATTCTAGAGCCACCCAGAACTATTCTATCATCGAGGATTTGGGCCAGACTCCTTGTGCGATGTCTGTTTTAGAATTTATTCAGACTTGTCCTCCACAAAGGAAAGCCTTGTTGTCTGCTCTTGGGGTGGCTGATGGAAGAACTCCTTCAGTGATCAAATTTGAAACTCATGGAGTCTAGCATTTATTTCCTTACTATATCTCCCTTTTGGTGCATGTAGAGTGTCTAAATAACACCTTCAAGCGCATAGTGATTGATGAGGGAGCTGCGGATTCCGTGATGTCTTTGTCATGTTGGAAGGGGTTGGGTTCTCCTGTGTTGTCTAAGTCAAGAAACATGTTAAATAAGTTTGATGGAAGATCATTTCGGCCGCACAACATTCTTCCTTCCCTTAAGGTCCAATCAGGAGGGAATACCATTGCAATCGAGGTCGAGGTGGTTGATGCGCCCCTTGACTATAATATTTTACTAGGTAGGAACTAGATTTACAATATGCAAGTGATCGTGTCGTCACTCTTCCGGGTTGTTTGTTTTCCTTTGGATGGGAAGGTTGTGACGGTCAATCAAAGATCCTTTTATCATTCTAGTTTGAAAGCATCGTTGGGAGCTTCTATCCCGGTCATCAATCATTCTCAGCCGGCAACTGAGAATATTGGGGTGGGCATGTATCCTTCACTAATGGGAACTTTTAGTTGTATCGCACTCATTGTTATGATCATTTCTAGTCTTGTTAAGGATTCAATGTTGTTGAGTTCAGTTCCTTTTCACACTTCGCATATGGAGGATCCTTGGACTCTTCATTCTCCAAGTACTTCGAGTGAATTTTATATACTTTCCAAGATGAACATGCCATTGTCTACAACTATGGTGGATTATCAAGCTAATCTTGATTCGGTTGTAGTGTCTAGTCCTTCCTCTACGTGGACGAAAGAGGAGGAACCTTATGCATTACCTTCTTGGGCAGTGTCGTCATCTCACTCACATGACTACCTCGATGCCATCTTTCCATCAGACGAGGATATTCTCGAGGCTATGTCTGGGTTAGAACAACCTTGGGAATATTTGCATCATAGATCTTATTTCCTCCCTAAGCTTGATGATATTGAGCGTGATGACTTTAAGTTGATATTTAGTGAGAAAATTGGTAGGCCTATGATCCCATTAGGCTCTCTGAGAAAGTATGCTAAAGGGAACATGGATAACTCGTCACCAACTATACCTATCAATATTTCTTGTGTTCCTAGAAAGATCCAAAATGTGTACATTGGGGTGGGTTGTTCCCCTAATGATATTAGAGAGTACACCGATATTTTTAAATAATTTCAAGATGTGTTCGCTTGTTCATATGAAGAAATTCTAGGAATTGACCCTCACATTGTCGATAATGAAATAAAAACCTATCCAGATGCTAAGCCTATTCGACAACATTTGCGAGCAATGAATCCTAGGAAAGCGCCTACGATTAAGGCAGAGATAGAGAATTTACTCAAAGTTGGCTTCATCTATCTTGTTCCGTTGACGAAGTGGGTGTCAAACCCCGTTCTGGTGGATAAGAATCAGGGAACGATCTGAGTATCCACTGATTTTAGAGATTTAATTGAGCTGTCCTAAGGATAATTTCCCGACACCATTTATTGACCAAATCTCGGATGAGAGTGCAGGGAGAGAATTTTTCTCCTTTGTGGACAAATTTTCTGGATATAATGAGATCCAAATTAAACCCAAGGACCAACAAAATATTTCTTTTATTTATCCTTGGGGCATGTTTTCATACCGGAAGATGCCCTTTGGCCTTAAAAACGTCAAAGCTACGTTTCAATGGGCCATGACATTTTCCTTTCACGACCTTAAAATTATTATTGAAGTATATTTGGACAAGTTAGATACTCACTCTCGATTGAGGGTGCATCATCCTTATCATTTGCATTTACTTTTCAAAATATGGAGTCGTTACAAAATTCACTTAAATCCTCATAAGTGCATCTTTTGCGTGAATGTTGGTCACTTACTAGGGTTCATTGTTTCTGAGGAGGGTATAAGGGTCAATCCTTTGAAGGTTAAGGAAATACTTCAGTTGTCTCCCCCGTGTAACATTAGACATCTTCAATGTTTGCAAGGTATGGCGAACTTCTTACGAAGATTCATAGTTAATTTTGCCAATTTAACTACAGGCTTCATGCTTTTGTTAAAGAAAGACACTGTTTATCTAGGATGAGTGATCCCAAGAGTCTTTCGATGATTTGAATAAAGCATTGGAATAGTCCCCTATTCTTAGTCCACCTAACTATAGCTGTGACATATTGATATATGTGGCTGCGTCCCAAGAGATGATTGGCATGGTGTTGGTTCAAGAGGATGAGGAGCTTCAGGAGCATGTCATCTACTATATTAGCTGAAACCTTATTTATGCGGAGATTCATTATACCCATGTCGAGAAGTGGGCCTTAGCTACCGTCCATATGGTTCAGCATTTGAGACATTACATATTTCTTTGCCAAATTTTCGTTGTATCTCACATTAATCCATTTCAGTGCATCCTCACTCGAAGGATGATAGGGGAAAAAACAATAACTAGATTGTAATATTGCAAGAGTTTGACCTCGATTTTTTTTCGGCAAAGTTGAAGAAGTCATTAGTTTTTTCTGAGCTTATGTATGTTTTCCAAGTTTGGATGAAGGAGAGGTTCATGAGCACTCAATCGTTGATGAGAACGTATTTCTCATCTCGACTACTGACCCATGGTATGGGGACATCATTGTCTACTTGCAAACTTTGAAGGTTCCTTCTCACCTCTCATGGGATGAGCGTCGACGCATACGTCATGTATCAAAGAATTACCTCATTGTGGATAACACTTTGTACCTTAGTGTGGTTGATTCAATTTTATGCCTTTTCTTAACTCATGAGGAGGCTGAGGTTGTGCTAAATAATTTCCACGAAGGGGCATGTGGTGGTCATTTATATGGGATTTCTACATCCTAAACAATATTGAGACCAAGTTATTTCTGGAAATCCATCTTTAAAGATTACATTAATGTGGTCAAGAGGTGCCACCCTTGCCAGGTGTTCGCACAGAATATGCACTCTCACCCTGCCCCTTTGCATCCAATCATCACCGCTAGTTCCTTCACTAAGTGGGGGGTCAATTTTATGGATTGCAACCCAGCTTCGAATGGGGGGAAAAATCATATTATTGTGTTTGTTGACTATTTCATGAAATGGGCAGAGGCTATGCCCACGGTTAAATTAGACGATGACATGACCGTGCATTTCGTATTCAACCAGATCATCACCCAGTTCAGCATTCCGAGGGAGCTTGTCACTGACCATGGTAGGAACTTTCATAACAAAATGATGGAAGAGTTGTCTTCGAAGTTAGGATATAAGCAAGAGCATTCTTCTTCTTACTTTCCTCAAGCAAATGGACAGGTTGAAGCAGTGAACAAGTAACTTAAGTCCATTCTCCAACGAATCATCGTGCAAAGCAAGACCAATTGGCATATCATGTTATATCCTTCTTTATGGGCTTATCAAACCACAGTTAATACTGCCACCGGTTTTTCTCCTTATTAGCTTGTGCATGGGGTGGAGTCGGTTTTACCAGTTGAGTGCGAATTCCATTATTTAAAGCTATCTGCAGATCTTTTACCAGACACTTCTGCATTGGAAGAGTGTTTGGTCCAGTTGGAGCAGCTTGATGAGCAGCGTCGATATGCTTTAGTGTCTCTTGAGATTAAAAAGCATTGCGTTAAGGTCCAATACGATATGTCTGTCCATCCTAGGAGTTTTAGTGAAGGTGACTTAGTTCTTTTGTGGGACCAAGCTAAGGAACCCTTGGGGGCAGGAAAGTTTAATCCCATGTGGCATGGGCCTTACGTTGTCAAGCATGTATTAGAGAAAGGTTCCTATGAGTTAGTCAATTATGAGGGGATAGCCTTGGCGGAGCCTAGGAATGGGCTCTATCTTAAGAAATAATATGCATGATTCTCAACCGGGGATGATTTGTTGTATATTAGTGTACATTTGCATAGTGTATTTTTGGTCTTCTTATGGTGATTGAATTTGTTGACTAGCTTCTATTTTTTGTGGCAGATGTTGACAGAGTCTTCAGTTTATGTAGGATTTGCTAATGGTGCTAGACGCCACACTCAAAACTCAGTTTCAATTGCTTTGGTGATTTATACTCCTATGCGTCAAGTATTTTCCTCGGGAGGGGTTTGTCTACGACCTTCATCGAACAATCTTGCAAAGCATAGTACCATTATTGAGTTATTGTGTGATTCCATTTCGCATGGTATTCACTCTCTTGAGGTATGTCTTGATTCACAGTTAGTGGTTTCACAACTTAATGGCCTGTATCATGTTAGGGATTCAAATTTGTTACGAAGTTTCTTGCGTGTCAGGTTGCTTGAGCGAAAAATTGAGAAAATAACATACATTTATATTACAATAAATTTTAATTAAGTTGTTGATTCATATTCTAACTATGTACTATATTGGAATTTGTTTCACAGACGATAAAGCATTCACAAACATTTACACATGTAAATAAAATAATAATCGATCATCATAGCTATTTTTCATTAAAACATATGTCCAAAAATGTGGTGTCATAATACATAAGTGTCATATACAAAAATGGGGCTTCCGATCCACGAAAATATACTACACTGTCATACAAAAAAATATACACCCCAAACTCTAAGCTTATGGGGGAGGAAGGTGTTGATCATGGTAGCACATTACGACTCTAGCTAGCTGACAAAATAAATGAACCCATGCCCATGGTACTCCAACCACCTAGCGCTGCATGGCCTCACGAAAGTCCTCAACTTGCGCCATGGGAACTCTATGTCTCGAATGAATGAAGTTTGTGTGGATTCTTTGGAGTGTACTCTTCACATCCACGCCCATGATATCATCTCCTCTTCCCCTTCATCAATGACGAGGGAAACCATCTGGCCTTTGTGGTCCCACATCTGCATGTACATGACAGGGTATCACTATATGTCAATGTACCAAAAACATGTATTTTTGATTCCATATATCAAAAAACACAAAAAAAAAAATTAATAAATCAACAAAAAAGTTGGAGTCAAGATTCGTTACCTATCTCTCCATATGCAGAGCCTCGTGCTATAGGCATGTCTGGGTATCTACGAAAGTTGATCCCTGTATAGGGATAGTCATCTATGGTGATGATCTATCTCCACTACCAAAGAAAGAAGTCTGAACGGTAGGGGTTGGCCACCTGCCCCCCTCCTAATCTCCACATGACATTTTTCCACGGTAGTTGAGCCGGATCTCAAAATCTGTGTGGGGGAATCTCAACTATAGGGCTTATCCCTGGCATATGATCAAAAAATAAAGCACTCGGGATGCTTTCGTAACCGAAGTTCCTTTCCCACCCCATCTTGTAGTTAGTAAGATGTTGTTTCATGTTTCTTAGCCGCAAGGTACTCTAGTCATATATTGTAGGACGCATACACTCCACCACATAGAACATCAAAGGCATTGAATCTTGGTGGAGAGATTCCAATCCCTCTATCCTAGCCAGAGCCAATAGTATGGCTTTCAATCCGAGGTTTTGAATTGAGTTTGTTGGGATTTGACTCCTAACCTTCTCCATATCTGGGACACAATACACAGCAATGTACTCATCTATAGTGATCCCGCCTTGTGGCCCATGATACCATAAGTTTACCACCTCCCCTCTATGGGACAAGCCTGTGATAAAGTAAATGTCCTCAACCTCGATGCTGAGGGACATCCCATCTAGCTGAAAAGTCTCTGAGTCAGGATCCCAGTAATCCACTAGCAATTGGAGTATCCTTAGCTTTTCCCTTAATCTTCCAAGGCACCAAAACTTGTATAGTACACATTCCCTTAATGTCTCTTAAGCAGTTAGATCTGCCTGCACTGCCTTCTCAACATCACCATGTTCACGCTCTCTCCATTCTAGAACCAACATGCACAAGAATTTCCAAATTTCATTAGAATTTTCCTTTGATTTTCTTGTTTGCGTCCCTATATGCGACTATTTGCAAAACAACCACGTACATAAGTAGGTTTCATGGTGTTTTCCACATATATCTAGGCCTTTACGCGGAAAAGGGTCGATTTCTGCATGGGCCAAAAACGCAAATTTGGGATGGCCCAAAATAAAAATTTGACCATCAAAATTTAAAATTAAAACATGAAAATGGAAGATATGGGCATGATCTCCTACATGAACCCGACAGAATGTGATTCTGTGGACCGATGCTGCTGGAATCAGCTGCTGAATTTTGTGGTCTCAAATGCACTATGGTCAGTAAATTTTCAAATGGTATGGAAAATTTTATTTTTTCACTATTTTATAGAAAACACTTTGAAATTTCTACCTAGTTTCTATAGTTTTGACCTATTTTTGACCGTTTGGACTAATATGATGTTGTAGGAACTTGTTCTGAGCGTGGTTTGACCAAGTCTTTGATCCATTCGATCTTATTACAGGTATAACCTCTGAGCTGGCATATAGGTTAGGATGTCATGTCTGCCTACATTTTGCATGTCCTTATGACCATTTCACTTTAACCTTAGGTTTGAACCCATTCTGCAATATCACAAAACCTTCATGTTGATGTTAGAAGTGGTATTGTGAGAATGGTAGAGCTTTCCTATACATGGGTGCCCTATTTAGATCCTATTTTTCATTTTCTACCCATGTTGAGATGCCTCCTTTAGGTTGTGAGAGTCCCTTTTTCAGTCTCGTCGTGTCCTTGAGCAAGAGCTTCATACTCCTCGTGAACTTTATGCTGGACTTTCCCTATAGGGACTCCCTTGTATATGTCAAGTTGTAATTGCATTTCATGATTTTTTCTTGCCTTCTTAAGCTTTACGCCAGCTCCCTGACTTCAAGTTATCAGCCATATACACTAGTGGAAAATGAGAGATTAGTGACCAAAAAAATGACCAAAATCTAGATATCAATGACCACTTTTGGTTTGGCGATCGCTAGAGGCTAATTTACGGTCTTTTATTGCGCAACCAAAGTTGGTCATTTTTATTTTGGTCATTTATAGCTTGTCAATTAGTCATTAATTTGGTCAAATATTTGGTGATTAATTTGGTCATATATTTGAATCAATGACCAAATTAATGACCACATGACAAACTAGAATATGACCAAATTTGGTCACGTAATAAAAGACCGTAAATTAGCCACCAAAACTATTTTTGGGTCATTGATATGCAAATTTTAGTCATTTTTTTGGTCATTTATATCTCATTGTTTTGTCATGTATCTCTCAATTTTTGGTCATTTTGTATGCAAAATTTTGGTCATTTATCTCATTTATTGGTCATTCATTTTTAGTCGTTTTACGTGTGATTATATTTTAGTAGTTTTAATGATGTCCATTATTAATTAATTTGAATTTTTAGTATGATATTATGTCTCAATTAAAAAAAGAATCATACAGTGTTTATCCTCATCTAATACACATACGAATCATGCAATGTCACATTAATTAGTTAATTACGACACTTATACTAATAATATAATGTACAACCATATAAGTTTTAAAGTGCACAAATTATATTATATATATGAAATGTCAAGTATTACAATAATAACGATTTTTTTCAAAAACTATGTCCATATAGCTTTACATGAAAATCATCTAGTACATCGATGACTTTTCAAAATATTACAATGGCTAAACCATCCCACTTGTACTTGGCTACTAAGCCATACTTAGATCCCACAACAGCTTCAATTAACCTATACTTAGCAGCTTGAAAGCCTCAGCAGTAGGTTATTCATACTAAATGGAAAAGCCTCAGTAACAAGCTCTTCATACTAAATGGCCCACTTAGTTAAGTTCACTCCTGCAAAATCCAATAAAAAAATATCAGTAGAAAAACAATGAACTGTAAAGTAGAAAAACAATGAAGCAAATTATTTATAATGTTCAATAGCTAACAACAATAACCAAGTTCATGTGCAAAATAGGAAAATCTAATCTAACAAATTGAAATTAAGAATTCAAAACAATCAAGATTCAAAACACATTAATATATTATCTTTCATGCAGTTATTTGTTGTACAAGAAATAAAAAACCATTGTGCAATGGTATATACAACAATATACTTCATACATTAACTCATGCTTACCTCTATCAAGTGAGTAATGCCAGAGACACTCAAGTACTCTAGGTTTGGCATATTTAGCTTCTTTTGATAGGGAGGAAGAAGTGAGTCTAATTTCTTCTCAGCTGGACTTATCAACTTGTAAAAATAAACTATTGTGAATTAGATTTTATGGTTTCATAAAAGGAAGCGAAAGAAGCCCAAAGACCAACAATTTTAACACATTATACCTCAGGAAACCGGTCAGCACAAATTAAAAGATTTAGTTTATCTCCCTAAATTGCTGCATACTTGTTAAGTGTTGATAAAAGTCCAATGGCATGCTCACTAACAACAAAAGATGAGACTACAGCAATTATTGTTATAATAAATGTGATCAAACTATTTCCCATTCCAAGAATTCCTAGAGTTCTAATGGTCGGCCATGCACAGAGTAGGATCGATTGTTTGAGTGGAGAAAATACCACCATAGTTGGCCTCTGCCACTTTAGCACTAGAAAGAGAAGTCCCTACCATTTCTGCAATAGAGAACCCTTTAGAGGAGCTTAAGCAGGGGAATGAAAGGTTGGGGCCTACAATAACAGATTCAGAACCAGCCAATGGTGGTCAGAGGCCCACCCCCTGAGGACACCAATGACCCCCTAACTGAAGCATGTCTCATCCCATTGGTTGTCTGAGTTATAATTATTGACATTTGTGTTTTTTCTTGTGTATACCAGAATGCTAGAATTTATTGTTTTTAATGGTTTTCTGTCACCTAGACTCCTTTTAGCTTTATTGTATGCCCAAGTGGCAGTTTTGATTTTTAGAGTGTTTTTGGGTGGATATAGTTGTGGGGCTTGGATTTCCCAATTTTGATTTAGTTGGTGGTGGCTGCTTGGAAACCACTTTTTATAATATAAAATGCCCAATATGTACATTATTTGTATTAATAATTAATATTTTATTTTAAAAAAGAACACTCAAAACTGTCAATCAACTATTGTGAGGCTAAAAATTTGAAAGTAGTTCATGGAAATCACCATCCCTAATGGATGTCGGACTGTCACCAAAAAGGGAAACCATATCCAGAGTCATTGCAATATCCAAAAAAAAATTTAGGTTATCATCAATTCCATGCAAGCGCTTTCCCTTTGATGCCCCAAGTGGTGGACTAGTCAAAGTCACACTATTTTCAATCCACGTGACTTTTGCTCCCATTTTCTGAAGTACTTCAAAAAAATTTACATCTCCCTGTAATTTTATAGCATATAAAAAAAAAATTAATCACTAAGCAATCTTTCAAATAAAATTAACACACTCATGAACAATTAATTCTTCAATATTCAGACTATATAGCACTAAGGTCTACCTACAGGCTGCTTGTGCCACAACCTTCTACAGTAACTGTACCACCAGTAATAGCAACACCAGCAAATAAATAACTATGACTTGGGTAGTGTTCTAGTCACAACCCTCTTTCTTCTTCCAACTGAGTTATGTATAGTGGAAGAGTGTTTTCTTTTAGCAGTCCATGCAATAGTGTCTCAAGTACTTCAACAAATTTTACATCTCCGTGTCATTTTATAGCATATAAACAACAAATTCATCACTAAGCAATATTTCAAATAAAATTAACACACTCATGAACAATTAATTCTTCAATATTAGGACAATATAGCACTAAGGTCTACCTAGAGGTTGCTTGTGCCACAACCTTCTACAGTAACTGTACCACTAGTAATCACAGCACCAGCAAAGAAATAGTTGTGACTTGGGTAGTGTTCTAGTCACAACCCTCTTTCTTATTCCAGTAGAGTTATGTATAGTGGAAGAGTGTTTTCTTTCAGTAGTCCATGAAATAGTGAAGAGGGCACTCTAGTATTTATGGAGAGATAGAGATGAAGGGGAATCATGCATTCCTAATCTTTAGTCTCTTTCTAGTTTCAATTGCTTGTCTAAATTCAATAGTTTTCTACTAATTTAGTTTTTATTTATTTAGATTAGCATGCACTATGATAAAGGGTGCAGTTCCCTAGGTAAGTAGGATTTCTCTTGCATGAGGATTTTTCAGCTGAAGTGAATGGCACAAATCTCTAGGAGTGTGCACCTTAACTTGGTACAGTTATCCATGCAGGGGAGGGTGCACTAGGGTTAGGATTTACACTGCCAATAGTGGTTCGGACTCTTTCCCATTCCAAGAATTCCTAGAGTTCTGATGGTCGACCATGCACAGAGCAGGATGGGTTGTTTGAGAGCAGAGAAAATACCACCACAATTGGCCTATGCCACTCTAACACCAGAAAGAGAAATCCCTTCCATTTTTGCAATTGAGAACCCTTTAAAGGAGCTTAAGCAGGGGAATGAAAGGTTGGGCCCCGCAATAATAGATTCAGAACTAGCCAATGGTGGTTAGGGGCCCACCCCCTAAGGACACCAATGACCCCCTAACTGAAGCATGTCTCATCCCATTGGTTGTATGAGTTATAATTACTGACGTTTGTGCTTTTTCTTGTGTATACCAGAATGCTACAGTTTATTGTTTTTTATGGTTTTATGTCACCTAGACTCATTTTATCTTTATTGTATGCCCAAGCGGTTGTTTTAATTTTTAGAGTTTTTTTGGGTGGATATAGTTGTGGGGCTTGTCTTTCCCAATTTTGATTTAGCTGGTGGTGGCTGCTTGGAAACCACTTTTTATAATATAAAATTTTCAATATGTACATTTTTTGTATTAATACTTAATATTTTATTTAAAAAAGAACACTCAAAACTATCAACCAACTATTATGAGGATTAAACTTTGAAAGTACCATCCCTTATGGTTTTTGGATCGTCAGCAAAAAGGGAAACCATAGCCAGAGTCATTGCAAGCACTTTCCCTTTGATGCTCTAAGTGGTGGGCCAGTCACAGTCACAATATTTTCAGTCCACGTGACTTTTTCTCCCATTTTCTCAAGTACTTCAGCAAATTTTACATCTCCCTGTCATTTTATAGGATATGCACAACAAATTCATCACCAATCAATATTTCAAATAAAATTAACACACTCGTGAACAATTAATTGTTCAAGATTCAGATAATATAGCACTAAGGTATACCTGTAGGCTGCTTGTGCCACAACCTTCTATAGTAACTGTACCACTAGTAATAACAACACCAACAAGGAAATAACTGTCACTTGGGTAGTGTTCTAGTCACAACCCTCTTTCTTCTTCCAGCATAGTTCTGTATAGTGGAAGAGTGTTTTCTTTCAGCTGTCCATGCAATAGTGTCTCAAGTACTTCAGCAAATTTTACATCAACCTGTCATTTTATAGAATATAAACAAGAAATTCATCACTAAGAAATATTTCAAATAAAATTAACACACTCGTGAACAATTATTTCTTCAAGATTCAGAAAATACAGCATTAAGATCTACCTACAGGCTGCTTGTGCCACAACCTTCTATAGTAACTGTACCACTAGTAATAGCAGCACCAGCAAGGAAATAGTTGTGACTTGGGTAGTGTTCTAGTCACAACCCTCTTTCTTCTTCTAGCTGAGTTTTGTATAGTGGAAGAGTGTTTTCTTTCAGTAGTCCATGCAATAGTGAAGAGGGCACTCTAGTCTTTATGGAGAGATAGAGATGAAGGGGAAGCATGCGTTCATAATCTGTAGTCTCTTTCTGGTTTCAGTTAATTCAGCAATTTACTGCTAATTTAGTTTTTCTTTATTTAGATTAACATGAACTATGATAAACGGTGTAGTTCCCTAGGTAAGCAAGAGTTCTCTTGCATGAGGATTTTTCAGCTGAAGTGAATGGCACAAATCTCTAGGAGGGTGCACCTTAACTTGGCATACTTATCCATGTAGGGGAGGGTGCACTAGGGTTACGATTTATGCTGCCAGTAGTGGTTCTATTGTGCATATTAATCAAAAGAGTTCCTTTGCCAACTAGGAGGGTCCCATGATATTTCTTTGGTAACCAAAAAAGTTCCTTTGCGGGCCTCCAAAGTTTTTTTGTTGAATAACATAGCTTGTCTGTCTACCTCCTGTTTGAGCCTATTGTGCCCTCATCCTTTTCTCCTTCATGTTTACAAAGAGAGAATCAAGTGCTTGTGGTCTTTTATTTATAGGTGCATTGACCTACATAACAAATACATTGTTAAAATATGTTCTAAACACAAGTAGGCTCTCACCCAATAAATTACTACATACCTTAGTGGATGAAACACCATAGAATGGGAGGCTGCTCTGTGTGGTTAAAGTCCCACTCCTAAACCAAAATAGAAGAGTGCTAATTTTTATTTTATTTTATATGCCAAACAGAACAAGAGAAAGCAACAACATTAAAGAGAATAACATAATGAAAATCCAGTGACAGATTATAACAAGCAATACTATTAATCAGACAATCACCGTACTGAGATAGTCTGGCCTTGGTTTTACTTTACCCATCTTTCAAGTTTTAACAAAGCCCGAGAATTTGCACAAGCATTGCAAGAAAATGCAATGTGTGCTCTGTCTAACATATCAGGTGGACTATCTTCAGTAATTTCTAGTCTTGGAGAAAGTCTTCAATCTTGCACATCATATTCTCAGATTGCTATCACGATAGGGGCATTAGCTTCAGCCCTTATGATCTATGATGGTAGTGCAAAAAGCACAAAAGTAGCAAACCCAGTGTTTATTGAACAAGTATTGATTAAACAATTCAAGGCTCAATCATCGTTTCTTGTACAAGAACGTATAATAGAAGCCCTTGCGAGCTTGTATGGTAATAACTACTTAAGTAGTAAGCTTGAAAAAGCAAAAGCAAAGCATTTACTTGTGGGTTTAATCACAATGGCTGAAAATGAAGTTCAAGAGGAGCTTATAAGGTCTCTTCAAATTCTCTGCAACAGTGCAAGTAATCTGTGGCATGCCCTTCAAGGTAGGGAGGGAGTTCAGCTCTTGATTTCGCTTCTTGGGCTTTCTTAAGAACAATAGCAGGAATGTGCAGTGGCATTGCTTTGTATGCTGTCAAATGAAAATGATGAGAGCAAATGGGCAATTACTGCTGCAGGTGGCATACCTCCCCTTGTCTAGATTCTGGAGATTGGATCTTCAAAAGCAAAAGAGGACTCTGCAACCATTATTGGAAATCTCTGTAATCACAGTGAAGATATTCGTGCATGTGTTGAAAGTGCAGATGTTGTACCTATGCTAATATGGTTGTTGAAAAATGGTAGTCTGAGTGGAAAAGAAATTGCTGCAAGGACACTGAACCATCTTACCCATAAATCAGATAGCAGCACTATTAGCCAACTCACTGCTTTGCTGACAGGTGACTTACAAGAATAAAAAGTTCATGTTCTGGAGGCATTGATGTTACGGAGAGAAATTCCTATGGCTTGGGGTACCACAATAGACAGCTAGACTCCAGAAATCAATCTTTCCCAATATGCAATAGAAATAAAAACATCTAACACTAAAGGATCGAACCTCGTACCTTATTCCGGACGGTTGAAGTAGATCCCTGTTGAGCTTTCCAATCTTCAGCTTGAATTGTTATAGCACGTCCTCAACAACAAATAAACAATACAAGCATACTATATTTCATGGTGTTAGATATATTCTAGCATATATAATCAATAATGTATAAGCATTTGACATATTCCAATGGATACAATATTCATTCAAATACACATTACTGGACAGGAAAAGATATTTCTATTAATATGAATCAGAGATTACAAGTGACAACCTCTGACGGCACGTCTGCGAACCGGAGAAACTGAATCCCCCACTTGGGCCTCCACCACCTCAATCCTCCATCACTTCGATAGAAAGCTTACAATCAATAGGACAGCTTGGGAAGAACACAACAGTGTTCTAAGGGACAAAGGGATGCAGACTCAAGCATAAGTTCTGGCAACAATGGACTATAGTTTCGTTACTCTCAATTCTATCTTATGCTTTCAATGTCTCAATGGGTTCCTTATATAGCTTTTCAAATGGATACTGAAAGGTCAAATCCGTGCGATATCAAGGCATATGGAAGGCCAGGAGTCATATGAGTCGGATCCAAGTCAAGGAACGCTCCAAAGGATTTTGGATTATGCACACATCCCGATGTACGCGACTATAGAGGGACTATCCGCGTATGTACACGGTTATTGGGGAAAAGGCCGCGTATATCATTTTTCTAATGTTTTTAGGGATGGTCAATGATACATCAAAAGACAAAAAGTGGTCCATAGGGGCTAATGAGTCTGCAGCGGGACAGGGGAAGGCCATACAATGTGTGATTCACCTAGTGTGGTGAAATCCGCTATAACAGATGCCCCCTAATGTATGAGATCAGAGGGGTTATACGATGGCCGAAATACATTATAAGTCCATCCCAGAAGTGAAGTGATGAAGGTACCCAAATGGAAGACCAGCCACCCAATCAGCATAATACCATAATAAAACTCTGCATATAACTGCAAATACATATAGCCGTCCCAGATACATAAGAGTACAATGGCCATGAATAGGCATGAAACATGATAACACATATGTGGTCATCGCCACGTACAATATACATAGATCAGAATCTCCGTGATGAAGATATACAAAGTACCATGATCTCCACAAAGGATGAAGATATATAACAGATCAAGATCTCCATAGTGGCTGGAAATGTCTGACATATACTGGAACAAGTCACGAGAGCTGAAATCTCATGAACACTGGCACGATCAAGGAGGTAGCATATAGTGGATGCCACCAATCTGGAAGGTCTTCTACACAAACTGCTACGAGTACATGTCCTACTATGCGAATAGAGGTGTCGAGGTCGAACATAGTAGTCCATCGTCTGATTCCCGGTCATTGATGTATACTGTTAACAGACGCGAGATCACCCACCAATAATGAAAATGGGAATCAAGGTACTAGAGTGCAAACTAACAAGTGTGAATAAATGTGTTGAGGTCGAACACTTGAGAGAATCCATCGATCAGGGGACATTGATGTATTCCCAAAACTGTCGATGGCGAGAGAACTTGCCACTGATGACTGCAAGTCTCAAGGCACTCAAAATGACTCTAGACTCCAATCCCAGAATAAATGATCTGAATTCGATGGGATGAAATCCGCTGGAAGGAGGGAATTAGGGCATCCCCCATCATCCAACACAAGGTACTCAGCAAGGCTATATAATATGGAAGAACTCGATCATAAGGTGCATGAACCAGTAACTGTATCGGGAATGGCTGACATGCAAAGTCAAGATAACTGAGGAATGGCCGACTCAGGTTTCAACTTCCTTCGAACAAGAGCATAACGGTGTATGGTGACTAAATGAAGGTAGCATAGACTCGATATAAAAAATTGGACATCTCTATGACACAAGAGGCATCAATAGAGGATCCATAGGGACTGGAAGCTTAACCAGTCGGTGGAGATAAAACTCAGATAACGAGTACAGCTTCTAAGTCAAACTATAACCCAACCAATGGATGTGATATACAGTGCTCTGTTCGAAGGCGACACGACTCGACAGCTGCCAAAGATAATATCTTTTCTTGTCCGGCTTTTTGGTTTTTTGATTTTTTTGGTCTTTTTCAGTTATTTGAAAAGCTTGAAAAAAGAATAAACTAGCTTTATAGTTACAAACTAGGAGGAGACGAGTGTCATTTAGGGAAAACAAACTAGTTCCAAGCAGTGGAACATACCTATGCTCAATGCAAGGATACATGTGTAGGATATAGACACTCGGGGGAAAATCCCCTCCCGGTAAAAACGGAATCAAGCTACGAAGGATATAAATAAAGGCTCTGCATGGCTAGACATGAGACAAGCTCAGGCTATACGGCTGAAATGCAATGTCAGGGGAGCTGGAATAAAGCTCAATAAGACAGGAAAATCTCATGATAATGCATCCACAACTTGATACAAGGGAGTCCGAGGGGTCATGGCCAGCATAAGATCAAGACGAGTATGAGGCTCTTGCTAAATGTCATGGCAATACTATACAACGGACTCCCACACCCTAAAGGGGGAAACATCGGCATGGGCACCAAATGCAAATAAGGCACTAACTAGGGTACCCATGTAAGGTGAGGCTCTACCACTCATATCATGCCACTTCTATAGCAGCAAGAAGGTTCCGTGACATAATAGAGTGGGTTCGTACCTAAGGATATAGTGACATGGTCATAAGGTCATGCAAAATGCAAACGGTGGTGAACCTAACCTATATGCCAGTATAGACGGTATACCTGAGATCAGTACGAATGGGTCAATCCAAAGGCTGAAACGGCACTGAAAACGGTCTTCTACATCATCAATTAGGTCAGAAACGGTCCAAAATGGTTAGAAACGGTCAAAACTATAGGAAAGGGGGTAAAAATTTTCAAATATTTGAAATTTTTTCTATAAATAGTAAAAAATAGAAATCATTTGAAACTTTTACCCATTTGAGCTCTGATATTCAACTGCAAATTCCAAGAGATCCAGCCGGCGGAATTCACAACCGATTCTTCCAGGTATTTACTCATGTTCTCTGCTTGCATTTCAATACAATTTTTATAATTTTTCATGGTCAAATGAATTTTTAAAGGCCAAACTTACATGAGCGCTACGGCCCACACGGGTATTGAAGCTTTTTCCGCGTATAGGGTTGGCTATATGTGGAAAAGGGACCAGAAACCGCGTACATACGTGGTTGTTTTCAAAATAGCCGCGTATGACGCCGCACATAAGGATTTACAAGAATCTAATGGACATTTTGGTCAAATTCTCATGTAGGATGGTGCTAGAGTGGTAAGAACGCAAGCATGGTAATGTAGAGGAAGCAGTAAGGGCTGAAAGAATGGCTCAAGAGGCTCTAAGAAGATGCGGACTCTACAAGTTTTGGTGCCTAGGAGGCTTGAGGGCCAAACCAGGACTACTACAGATGCTTGTAGACTATTGGGATTTGGACTCAGAGTCCTTCCAGCTAGATGGCATGTCCCTCACCATTGAGGTGGAGGATATCTACTTTATCACAGGTCTATCACAGCGAGGTGAGATGGTGAACCTTCGTGCTCGAGGAGGGCCAGGTCATGGGCTGAATATCGACGAGTACATAGCTGTGTACTGCTACCCAGAGACGGAGAAGGTGGGGAGCCAAGTTCCCACCAACGCTATACAGGTACTGGGCCTAAAGGCCATACTACTGACGCTGGGTAGGATAGCAGGCTTAGCATCACTCCATCAGGCCTCTCGGCCATTGATGTTCTATGCGGTGGAGTGCATGACACCGACCATATATGACTAGAGCACTTCCCTACTGAGCAACATGAAACATCATCTCAGTGAGTGCAAGGAAGGTAGGATACAGAACTTCGGGTTCAGCAGTATCTTGAGCACGTTTTTCTTCAAGCGTGCTCCAGGATTGAGCCCTAGAGTGGATGTTCCTCTCCACGGGGTTCAAGATCCGGCCCAATGATGTTGGGCAGATGCGATGCGCAGACTGGGGGGTGGTAGGGTGGCCAACCCTTATCCAACAGACTTTTTTCCATGGTGGCGACGACAGATTGTTGCCATAGAGGACTACCCTTATGCAGGGATAGACTTTCGGGGAGACCTGGACATGCCATTACCACTAGGATGAGCATATGGAGACATAGGTAACGAATCTCGACCCTTACTCTTTTTTAAAATTTTGAATTATTTAATTTTTTTGTGTTTTCTTGATTAATGGAATCAAAAATACATGGTTTTGGGTGACAATACATAATGACATCTACCACTTATGTGCAGATGTGGGACCACGACGACCAGAGGGCTTCCCACGTCATAGACTGAGGGGAAGAGGAGACGATATCACCGGTGTGGATGCGGAGCGAACGCTCCAAAGCATCCATACCAACTTCGTGTGACTGACTCACAGGATTCCCATGGCGCAAGTCGAGGACTTTCCTGAGGCTATGCAGAGACAGGTGGTGGGTGTACCACGCGCATGGGTGCGTTTATTCCGGCAGCTAGCGAGAGCCATGGTGACATATCATGATCACAACCCTCATCCACCTCCACAGGACTAGACACCTGGGAGTGTATCTATTTTGTACTATCGTGTATATGATGGTGGCTTTCAAAGCCCCAATTTTGTATTATGACACTATGTATTACCACATTTTTGATGTATATATAAAAAAAAATTATGGTGATCGGTTTATTTATTTACATGTGTAAAAATTGTGTTTATGATTAATTTATAATGAATGAAACAAATGCCTATCTAACACATAGTTAACATATGAGTCAGCAATTTGATTATAATTTCTTGGAATGTGTATATATGTTATGTTCTCAAATTTCCGTTCTAGCAATCTCACACGTAAGAATCTCCTCAATAACGTCGGATCTCTAACATGGTACAAACCATTGAGCTATGACACTACTAACTCTGAATCAAGACGTACCTCAAGAGAGAGAACACCATGTGAAATGGCATTTCGTAGAAGCTCGATAATGGCACTATATTCAGCAACATTGTTGGAAGATGGCCGTAAACATACACCTCCTGAAGACAGTACATGACCCATAGGAGTATAAATAACCCAAGCAGCTGAGGCTGAGTGTTGAGTGTGACGGCTTGCACCATCCGCGAATCCTATGTAGGTGGAAGATTCCATTGACATCTGCCACAATAAATGGAAACTAATCACAAACCCGATCACGATAAACAAGACCTAACTATGCAAAAAAACTGTACAATAATATACAACAAACAGCCTTGGATAAATATCATGCATAGTATTTTTTAAGATAGAGCCCATTTCTAGGCTCCACCAAGACTATCCCTTCGTAATCCACTAAATCGTAGGCACCCTTCTCTAATACACGCTTGACCACGTAAGGACCACACCACATAGGATTGAACTTCCCTGCCCCCAAGGGTTCTTTCGATTGATCCCACAGAAGGACCAAGTCTCCCTCACTAAACACTCTCGGATGGACAGACTTATTGTATTGGGCCTTCACGCGACGCTTATTAACCTCTAGAGTCACCAAGGCATCTCTACGCTGCTCATCGAGTTGCTCAAGGTGAACCAAACGCTCCTCCAAAGGTGAAGTGTCTGGTAAGAGTTCCACGGCTAACTTCAACGAAGGAATCTCGCATTCAATTGGCAATATCGACTCCACTCCATGAACAAGCTGATATGGAGAAAATCCAGTGGCAGTCTTTACTGCGGTTCGATATGCCCACAAATAAGGGTATAACATAATATGCCAATTCGTCTTGCTTTGTGCGATGGTTCGTTGGAGAATGGACTTAAGTGATTTATTCACAGCTTCAACCTGTCCATTCGCTTGAGGATAGTAAGAAGAGGAGTGCTCTTGCTTATATCCTAACTTGGATGCCAACTCTTCCATCATACAGTTCTGAAAGTGCGAGCCATGGTCAGTGACAAGCTCTCTCGGAATCCCAAACCTAGAGATGATTTGGTTGAATACGAAGTGAGCGGTTGTCTCACCGTCGGATTTTACTGTAGGCATTGCCTCATCCCATTTCGTGAAGTAATCGACAGCCACTATGATATGATGGTGCCCCCCAGCCGAAGCTGGGTTGCAATCCATAAAATCTAACCCCCATTTGGTGAAGGGACCGGCGGTGATAATAGGGGGGAACGGGGCAGGCTTCGAGCGCATGTTACGTGCGAACACCTGGCAAGGGTGGCACCTCTTGACCACTTCAATACAATCCTTGAAGATCGACGGCCAGAAATATCCTGCTCTCAAAATGTTTTGAGCTGTAGAAAGCCCAGGTAAATGACCACCACACGCCCCTCCGTGGCAATCATTAAGCACTACCTCAGCCTCATCATGAGTTAAACAACGTCATAAAAGGGAATCTACTCCACGGAGGTACAAAGTATTGTCCACTATGAGGTAGTTCTTGGAAACGTGACGTAATCGACGTCGCTCATCTCGCGAGAGGTGAGTAGGGGTCCTCTACGTTTGCAAATATACTATGATATCACCGTACCATGGGTCAGCCGTTGAGATCAAGAAAATGTGTTCATCAACGAACGTATCTTCACATACCAACTCCTCAGCGTCGCTCGAAAAATCCGATAAGAGCTCTGCAAAGATTAAATATTTCTTCGATTTTGCCGAAACAAACTCGAGATCAAACTCTTGCAAGATGACAATCCATTTATTATATTTTCCCCCAATCATCCTACGTGTGAGGACGAACTGAAATGGATCGACATGGGCAACAACCAAGGTCTGGCGAAGGATAATATAATGTCTCAAACACTGCACCGCATGTACGGTATCTAAGGCAAGCTTCTCGACATGAGAATACCGAATCTCTGCGTCAATAAGGTTTCAGCTCAGATAATATATGACATGCTCCTGGAGCTCCTCATCCTCATGAACCAAAACCATCCCAATCGTCTCTAAAGACGCGGCCACATATAATAGGAAATCATGGCTATAATCTGGAGGACTAATCACTGGGGCTGATGCTAGGGCTCGCTTAAGTGCATCGAAGGACTCCTGGGCTCGCTCATCCCATTCAAAGGGAGTATCCTTCTTCAGGAGACGCATGAAACCTCTAGTCAAATTGGTGAAATTGACAACAAATCTTCGTAGGAAGTTTGCCATGCCTTGCAAACACTGAAGATGACGAATATTTCGCGGGGGAGACAACTGAAGTATTTCCTCAAGCTTCAAAGGGTCGACTCTTATACCCTCTTTTGAAACGATAAATCCTAACAAACGACCTGATTTTACGCAAAAGATGCACTTATGAGGGTTTAATCTAACAGCATAGTGCCAGCATCTTTCGAACACCAATCTCAAGTGATAAGAATGACGCATCCTCATGTGAGAATGAGCAGTGAGGTCATCCAAAAATACTTCAATAATGGATTTCAGATCGTGGAAAATCAAGGTCATCGCCCGCTAAAACGTAGCTCCGGCGTTTTTAAGGCCGAAAGGCATTTTTCGATACGCAAATGTTCCCCAAGGACAAATAAATGCGGTCTTATGTTGGTCCTTGGGTTTAATTTGAATCTGATTATACTCGGAAAAGCCGTCCATAAAGGAGAACACCTCATTACCCGCACACTCATCCAAAATCTGATCTATAAATGATGTGGGGAAGTTATCCTTAGGACAGGCATGATTTAAATCACAGAAATCAGTGCATATACGGATCACTCCTTGCTTCTTATCCACCGGAACGGGATAGATGAAACCAGCTTTCAATAGCTTCTCTATCTCTGCCTTTATGGCGGGTGCTTTCCTAGGATTTACCACGCGTAAACGCTGTCGAACAGGCTTAGTGTTGGGGTAAGTCTTAATTTCGTGTTCGACAATCCGAGGGTCAATCCCTAGAATCTCATCGTAAGACCAAGCAAAAACATCACGAAATTCCTTGAACAGCTCGGTATACTCACGAATCTCATATTGCGAACAATCCGCCCCAATGTAGACATTCTCAATTGTACCAGGGTTGCGAGAAATGTTGATAGGCATAGTTGACGATATGTTCACCATGTTTCCATCAGCCATCTGACCAGGAAAGCTTAATGGAATCATGGGTCTACCAACTTTCTGTCTAAGAATCTCCCTATAATCCTCATGCTCCAAAAGGTCAAGCTCTGGAAGGAAATATGATCTATGATGAAGTTCCTCCCATGGTGGCTCAACTCCCGACATAGCCTCGATGATCACTTCATCTAAAGGGAAAACTGTATCAAGGAAGTCGTGGGCACGAGAAGACTGTACTACCCATGCCGGCAGCACATAGGGGTCTTCCTCCTCTGTCCGTGAAGAAGAAGAACAAGGCTCTGCAGCAGACTGGAGATTAGATTGGTAAGCTATCATGACTGTAGGCAACGGCACACTCGTCTCAATGGCCTCACTCGAAGGACTCGGTGAAGGAAGAATCCAAGGATCTCCCATATGACTTGTGTGAAAAGGCACTGATCTCGTAGACGTGGAAGCACCATTGAAACTAGATCCTATCATGAGGATGGGTGCAGGACAACTAAAGGTTCCCATGAGGGACGGATACATACCTACACCCACACTCCCAGTTGTCAGCTGGGAATGTTCGACATTCAGAACCGAAGCTTCCGAAGATACACTAACAGGCGGATTCTTGAATGCCATCTGATCAATCGTTACAATCTTCCCATTATGAGGAAAGCATACAACGTGAAATACGGAAGATACAACAGCTTGCATGCTATACATCCAATTCCTTCCCAGTAAGAGATTGTAGTCAAGGGGCGCATCAACCACCTCGACCTCTATCGCAACGGTCTTCCCTCCCAAACGGACTTTAAGAGAAGGAAGGATACCATGCGGCCTAAACGATCTCCCATCAAAAGCAGTTAACATGGTCGTAGACTTTGACAACTCAGGAGAACCAAGACCCTTCCAACAAGACAAAGACATCACAGAAGCAGCAGCGCCCTCGTCAATCATAGTACGCTTGATGATCATATTAATACATTCTACATGCACCAAAAGGGACACATAGTAGGGCAAGCGAGGCTGATGTCCTGCGGTTTCAAATTTGATCACTGAGGAAGAATCATCACCATTCACACCAAGAGCGGAAAGCAAAGCCTTCCTTTGCGATGGACAACTCTGAAGCACTTCCAATGCAGACATTGCACAAGGAGTATGACCCAAGTCCTCGACAACTGAATAATTCTAGGCGGCTCAGGCATTTGGGTTATGACCCGAATGCTTAAGTACCCCCTTAGGAATGCGAGGTGTAGCCTCAGGTTTATCTGCAGGTTTCTCAATGCGCAAAGGGGTTCCTGGTGGATCAGGTTCTTTACCTGGGTTGGGTTGTGACGAAGAATAAGCTTTCGCACGCGTCACAAATTTTGCGGCACAGACCATATTAATGCACCCACGACCACTAGTTTCAGGTGGATCTTCATCACTAGATTGATCATGGGAATTCGAGTTCATATTCTGGTTATGCGGTAAAGGGTTCATTAACACAGTTGGGCCCTGTGCTATGAACTTCGAAGCTTCATCCATCCTAGGGCACAAGTAAGTGAGGTGATCGTCCTTACAAAGCTTGCAAGGAAACTTAACCTTACGCTTATTCTGCTTGTCCCCCCCAGCATTTTTATTGTTCTTGTCATTATTATTGGCTTTCTCATTTTTATTCCCACCCTTCTTATTATTGTTGTTTTTACCCTTTTTTCGATTTCGTCCGGGTTGCTGGTTACCCTTCTGGTCGGACGATTGCACAACAAGTACATTCGCTGCTTGGGCAGGGTGAGATGAAGCCGAAGCTTGTCCCGTGGCAGATTGGTTGATAGACAACTGAGCAACTTGTTTCACAACCGAACCTACAGGTTTCTTACTTGCACTACCCACAATGCCATCGGCATGTGGTCCAGGTT
>LPNX011149823.1:496434-565733 GCA_001517045.1 Pseudotsuga menziesii
GTGGAGTTGCCAATTCTGTTATGGAGAGAAATTCCTATTGCTTGGGGTACCACAATAGACAGCTAGACTCCAGAAATCAATCTTTCCCAATATGCAATAGAAATAAAAACATCTAACACTAAAGGATCGAACCTCGTACCTTATTCCGGACGGTCGAAGTACATCCCCGTTGAGCTTTCCAATCTTCAGCTTGAATTGTTATAGCACGTCCTCAACAACAAGTAAACAATACAAGCATACTATATTTGATGGTGTTAGATCTATTCTAGCATATATAATCAATAATGTATAAGCATTTGACATATTCCAATGGATACAATATTCATTCAAATACACATTACTGGACAGGAAAAGATAATTCTATTAATATGAATCAGAGATTACAAGTGACAACCTCTGAAGGCACGTCTGCGAACCGAAGAAATTGAATCCCCCACTTGGGCCTCCACCACCTCAATCCTCCATCACTTCAATAGCAGGCTTACAATCAACAGGCAAGCTTGGGAAGAAAACAACAGTGCTCCAAGGGACAAAGGGATGTAGACTCAAGCATAAGTTCTGGCAACAATGGACTATAGTTTCGTTACTCTCAATTCTCTCTTATGCTTTCAATGTCTCAATGGGTTCCTTATATAGCTTTTCAAATGGATACTGAAAGGTCGAATCCGTGCGATCTCAAGGCATATGGAAGGCCAGGAGTCATATGAGTCGGATCCAAGTCAAGGAACGCTCCAAAGGATTTTGGATTATGCACACATCCTGATGTACACGACTATAGAGGGAATATTCGCGTATGTACGCTGTTATCGGGGAAAAGGCCGCGTATATCATTTTTCTAATGTTTTTAGGGATGGTCAATGATACATCAAAAGACAAAAAGTGGTCCATAGGGGCTAATGAGTCTGCAGTGGGACATGGGAAGGCCATACAATGTGTGATTCACCTAGTGTGGTGAAATACGCTATAACAATTGAGATCTCTACTTTCAGTTGCACCCCTAAGTGAAATTTTACTGGAAGGGAGTGCTGCAAATGATGCAGTTGAAACAATGATTAAAATCCTTTGTTCTACTAATGACAATACTCGAGCTAAATCTTCTTCAGTTCTTGCATCATTATTTAACTGCAGGAAGGATTTGCGTGAAAGAAATATTGCAATTGAAAGCATTGAACCAGTCATGAAGCTCCTCAATACACGATCATAACATATTTTGATTGAGGCAGCACGTTGTCTTGATCCTATTTTCTGTTCAATAAAATAGAGCCAGGAATTTGCAAAGTTAGCTAGAGATGTGCGTACACCATTAGTTAACCTTGCAAAATCTTCAGTGGTAGAAGTGGCAGAATAGGGCACAACAGCTCTCTCTAATCTTCTGTTAGATGCTGACATTGCAGAAGAGGTACAAGTTGAGGATATTATTTTACCAATAACTAGGTTCTTGCGAGAGGTAACTCATGATGGCAAGACACATGCTGCTGCAGTAATTGCATGTCTTCTTCAATCTTGACATGTCGATGATACACTGTGCAAAAGCATCCATCATGCTGGAACTGTGCTTGCCTTAGTTGCACTTCTTGTGGTTGCCAATTTAGAAGATGATGCTACATCAGAAGCATTAGATGCCCTTGCTTCTTTAGCTAGAGTTAAAGGTGGGGTCACATATAGTCGACCGCCATGGGAAGTTCTCGCTGAAGCTCCCCATAGTGTAGGGCCTCTTGTTTCATGCTTAGCCGCTGGATCGCCTCCTTTGCAGGAAAAATCTATAGAAATTATTTCAAGGCTTTGCCTAGATCAGTATGATGGATTGGGTGACATGATCAGTGCAACATCTGGATGCATTGCTACAATTGCAGGATGTGTCATAAACTCTATTAACATAGAAGTCAAAGTAGGAGGAATGGCCCTTTTGGTTTGTGCTGCAAAGGTACACAAAGAGAAATCAATGGAAGCTCTCAATGAAGCTAACCTCAACTTTGAGATTATACAATGTCTTGTTGAAATGCTTGGATCTGGGACATTAGACATGGGTTTGGATAATAGCAATCATGACAGTGAAGTGGAGAGAGATAGAAATACCTTCAAAACAAATAAAGAACGGCAGGAAATTGATTCAACTATTGAAAATTTTACAGCTACTACTTCAGGGTGCTCTGTAGCTATATGGTTACTTTCTGTGATGGCATATCATGATAGCAAAAATACGTTTGCTATAATGGAGGCTGATGCAATTGAGATCCTCACAGAGAGAATTTAAAAATTTTCCTCTAAAGTTGTGCAGATAATTTTCTTATCTTGTATTGCATCTGTTTCAGATTAAATAGGCGGGATAATTGAAATAGCATTGAGAACTATGAGAAAACAAACAAGCTACTATGTTCATAAGTTGGATAAGATTTACATATCTAGCAATTATTTATAAAATTGCCTTTTTGAGCAATTTGATGAAAAGTATAGAAAATATGGAATCTATGACGTCTCTATAGTGAACAAACATGATGCTATTTATTGGAATTTTTTGTTGAACCCTTCTGTGCATTTTTCTATTTTCTTGGAATTTTGTTTTCACCCTTTGAGTCTTATTTTTTTGTGAAAATGAAGTTCCATCCTTTACCTCCAGTATGTCATGTAAACTAGATTTTGCTTACACTTTGTTTCATTCTTCCATTTGTCTAGGTATCTGGTTATTCTATTTATAGTTACATTTTAAAGTTGATTTGTTAATTTGATCTATCTCAAGCTTTTAGTGACCTTACTCTTTGTATATGCTCTTGTAAATATAGCATTTTATTGTTCAGACTTATTGACAAGTGAAACTGTTTGATGAGAATATTGACACTAAAGAAAATGACAGTATATGGGTATGTTCTCTCTTACTGGCAATTCTATTTCAAGATAGGGATATAATTCATGAACCTGCAACAATGCGAGCCATCCCTACACTTGCAATTTTACTGAAATCTGAGGAAACTGCAAACAAATACTTTGCTGCACAAGATCTAGCCAATCTGATCTGCAATGGCAGCAGAGGTACTTTGCTTGTCGTAGCTAATTCTGGTGCTGTTGGTGGACTTATACCTTTACTTGGTTTTGCTGAAGCAGACATCTCAAAACTTATAGAACTGTCTGAGGAATTCTCACGGGTACATGATCCAGACCATGTAGCTCTGGAGCGATTGTTCAGAGTTGATGATATTAAGGTTGGTGCAACTTCTCGCAAAGCAATACCTGCCTTGGTTGAACTGTTGAAACCTGTTCCGGATCATCCAGGTGCTCCATCCTTGGTACTAGGGATTTTAACTCAACTAGCAATAGATAATAATTCAAACAAGCTTGTAATGGCAGAATTTGGGGATATAGAAGCCATAACAAAGTATCTCTCTCTTGGTCCTCGAGATGCTATAGAAGAAGCACTGCTATAGTTATTAAGGATTCTTTTTAGTAGTCCTGAGATACGACGACATGAGTCTCCTGTTGGAGCTGTCAATCAATTGGTTGCAGTATTACGCTTGGGTACCAGGGGATCAAGATACAATGCAACAAGAGCTTTGGAAGGTCTTTTTGCAGTAGACCACATTAAGGTTGGGGAACCAGCCAGGCATGCTATCAAGCCCCTTATTGAAATTCTTAGCTCTAGGTCAAAAAATGAACAACATGCTGCAATTGGTGCATTGATCAGGTTGCTATTTGAAAATCCTTCAAGAGAACTTGTAGTTTTTGATGTTGAAACAAATGCAGTGGATGTGTTATGTCGAATTCTTTCTTCAAATTTCTCAATGGCGCTGAAAGAGGATGCTACAGAGTTATGTTGTGTTCTCTTTGGGAATTCAAGAATTATATCTACACTAGCTGCAGCCAGATGTGTTGAACCTTTAGTTTCTCTTCTTGTTACAGAGTTCAGTCCATCCCACCATGCTATAGTCCATGCTCTTGATAACCTATTAGATGATAAAAAACTGGTAGAGCTAATTGCTGCACATGGTGTTGTTGTTCCACTTGTTGGACTTCTGTTTGGTGCGAATTATCCTCTTCATGAGGCTGTTATAAATGCCCTAGCGAAGTTAGGAAAAAATCAGCCACTTTGCAAGCTTGATATGATTAAAGCTGGGGTGGTTGAAAACATACCAGAAATTCTTCCAAAAGCACCAAATTCTCTGTGTGCTGTGATGGCAGAATTACTTCGGATAGTGACAAATAATGACAACATTGCAAAAGGAACATTAGCTACAAAAGTAGTCGAGCCTCTTTTCTCAGCTTTAACTTGACCTGACTTTAGTGCTGCAGGGCAGCATAGTGCAATGCAGGTGCTGGTGAATATCTTAGAGAATCCTAAACGGTGTGCTACCTACAAGATGACACCTTCTTAGGCAGTGGAGCCACTGATTTATCTATTGGATTCACCATCCCAGGTAGTGCAGCAGCTTGCAGCAGAACTACTTTCTCATTTAATTTTGGAGGAATACTTGAAGAGGGACATGATCACTCAATAGGCAATTGGCCCTCTGGTTCAGGTTCTTGGGTTTGGTATGTCCACTTTGCAACAAAAGGAAATCAAAGCTCTTGAAAGTGTTTCATTAAGCTGGCCAAATGCAATTGCAGATGTGGGTGGAGTTGCTGAGATGTCAAAGGTGATTCTACAGGCTGACCCTCCACATCCCCATGCATTCTGGGAATCTACAGCTTCTGTATTATTAATTATTTTACAATTCAGTTCCCATTATTATTTGGAGGTACCTGTTGCAGTCCTAGTAAAAATGCTTCGCTCTGGTTCAGAACCAACTGTTGTAGGTGCATTAAATGCCCTTCTTGTTCTGGAGACTGATGATGCATCTAGTGTTGAAGCCATGGTAGAAAGTGGCGCCATTGAGGCACTATTGGAACTTCTTAGGTGTCATCAGTGTGAGGAGGTTGCAGCAAGACTCCTGAAATCCTTACTGAATAATGTCAAGATAAGAGACTTCAAAGTTGCAAAATCGGCAATTTCTCCATTATCTCAGTATTTGCTTGATCCTCAGACTCAGAATTAGCAAGCAAGACTGCTAACTGCTCTTGTACTAGGGGATATGTTTCAAAATGAGACTCTAGCACAGACAATAGATGCAATCTCTGCCTGTCGTGCACTTGTGAATCTTCTTGAGGACCAACCAACAGAAGAGATGAAGGTGGTTGCCATCTGTGCCTTGCAAAATCTAGTTATGTACAGCCGCTCAAATAAGCGAGCAGTTGCAGAAGCTGGCAGAATTTAGGTTGTCCTTGACCTTATCAACTCTAGTGATCCTGATACAACAATACAAGCAACTATTTTTATAAAGCTTCTGTTCTAAAGTACTATCGTTTAGGAATATGCCTCTAGTGACACTGTCCGAGCTTTGGTTGCTGCCATTGAAAAGAACTTATGGGCCATGGCCACTGTAAGTGAAGATTATTTGAAAGCATTAAATGCTCTGTTCGGCAATTTTCCAAGGATCAGAGCAATGGATCAAGCTACAAATTGCATCCCTCATTTAGTTGCTTCCTTGAAGTCTAGGCCAGAAGCAACTCAGGAAGTAGCCTTAGATTCACTTTTTCTTCTTAGACAAGCTTGGTCAACATGTACAACTGAAGCTGGCAAAGCTCAAGCTGTTGCTGTAGTAGAGGCTATTCCAATTCTTCAGTATTTGATTCAATCAGGACCGCCTCGTTTTCAAGAAAAGGCAGAGCTCCTCTTGGAGTGCCTACCAGGAACTCTATTGGTAACTATCAAGTGAGGCATAAACCTAAAGCAGTCAGTGGGAAACCCAAGCACATACTGCAAACTTACACTTGGGAATGGTCCACCAAGGAAAACTAAGGTTGTGTCAACTGGTCCAACTCCAGAATGGGATGAATTTTTTGCTTGGGCTTTTGACAGCCCATCGAAAGGTCAAAAGCTTCACATATCTTGCAAGAACAAGAGTAGCTTTGGGAAGAGCTCATTTGGGAAGGTCACCATTCAGATTGACCGTGTTGTCATGTTGGGAGCGATTGTTGGCGAGTACACTCTCTTACCAGACAAGAATAAGGTGGGCCAAGCACGGAGTCTAGAAATTGAATTCCAGTGGTCAAACAAGTGATTTTTGGGACAAGTATGCGCATTCTTGTTTATAATTGTAATTTAAGTGTTAAGGTATGTAGTTATGGTAGAAAGGCTTTTTGTACTCTAGTGTTTTCCTTTTAATAAATTGTTCCTTGCAACAAAGTCTTACATCCAGTTGTTGCAATATGACTAAAGTTGCAATATGACTGAAGTTGCAATATAGCACATAAAGGAGAAACTATTCTCACTGAAGTCCTACTGTGTCCCATACACAATTTGTAAAATCTATTCATGCGTGTAAGCTACCCACAAGGTTCATACCAAGTAACAAGGACTGTGCTAGTGTAACAACTCTTTATTAGCAAATTGACATGTTGTTATTTATAATCTGTATACATATGTAATGTAATGTAAATATTTATAGCGGCTACACAAGTCATACACTTTTTAACAAAGGGAACAGTAAAATTAAATGAAAAGTGTACAAAGTTGTTATGAGAATCCTGTAGAACCATGGTCTCAGGGATTTAGGAACAATGACCACAATAAAATTTTAAATAAAATTGTCTTAAATGTCTGAAAATTGATTAAGCAATAATTCATCATAAAAGAGAAACCATTCTCAACATAGTCCAACTGAACGCCCCCAACACAATTTGTAAGACCTACTCATTATAGTACTAAGTTAACTAGCAATGGCTATTAATGAATCCATTGAATTGGTACATTCTTATTTACAAAATATCTATACATGTGTAATGGGAATGTTTATTGATACAATCTGACTTCCTCACAAACATATCATGCAAAAATTCACAAGAAATGCCATTTGATAAAACTCCTTACACACCATTGACTATTAAAAATTCACAAGACATACCCGTAAGGAAGTTCATGCTTTCTATCAGGATCTCCAAAATCCAATTCGCTTATGTGGTGGCTATTAGATCCCGTACCATACATCAGCACATGAAAAGATTTATTGGTTGTGTCATATACATTTATAATGATGGCCAAGTTTCCTGGAAGCTGATGTAACAAATTCTCTACCAACGACTCTACATCAAAGGTTCCACCCAAGTACCTCAAAATATTAGAGGAAATAAGTTGATAAGTCATTTTAAGGAAATAACACATCAAACAGAAAAAATAAATGCTTAATATTGAACAAAAATGGCCAGTATCCATTTCACCAACACAAATTCCTGAAAAACATCAGTCCACTGTACAGGAACCAAATCACACTGAATTGGGACATTTGCACTAAAATTTGAGCCCATAAATAAATATTGTTATGATTGTAAGGCGGAGGGATTTGCACTGTCTAACATACATACATACAAACTATGTTAGTAAGTTGGTCACATAGTCTCTTCCTCAAACTTGGAGGTAAGTAGGAAGTAAGAAACCTTCTATATGTCTCTTTACAAAATTTGTCTCAAGCAAGATAATGGCATAGACCAAACATATCCTGACACGAGAGGGATAGGAATCTTTAATCCTCGTCTGCCTTTGAGACTTGGAGTGAGTTGTGAGACTCCCTAAGAAGGAAAGATCTTCCCTCTAATCTCGTAGTATTGTGAGAATTGGAAGGTAAGAGTCTAAATACATCTACTGACATTTTCAGATGCTCCATGCAAGGAATTATGTGTTCAAGTGGAGCTAACACATTCGGGTAAGGTCCACCTTGTTGATGGTCATTAGAGATCCCAAAAGTTGAATTTCCCTTCACCATCCTTAGATGTAATGTTTGAGAATTTTGTGGCTCCAAGTAAGCATCCTCTACAACCACCTTAGAACAAGAATCTTCACATATTATATGATCCTACAATACCTTGGAGTATAAAGTTAGATTCTACGACCGAATTACAACATCCACTTGAGCAAGCATGGGTTCTCTAATTCTGTTATCTGACCAGCAAACCTTTGTTATCAGCAAGGATATTTTTCAATAAAAGACAATCAAATAATGAAAATATAACAGGCAAAGCAGAGAAAACAAATCTGATTACTAATAACCATTTATCATTATGATGCAGCAACAACCTGGAACTTCACCATCCCTAGGAGATTTAATAAGGAGATAAGCAACACCAACACGATCAAAATTTCCAGCAGGTGGTGTTATAAGGAACTCATACCATCCAAAATGACAAACAACAACCTTTAACATAGATAATATACAAGAAACAATTTTTTTAGGCCACCATTTTTTTAAAGAAACAATTAAACCAAATTAACAACATATGGGAATTTGATAACCATATTGCAATTGCATATTAATATCCTTAGATCTATAGATCCTTCGGGCATGCTTCACTTAATTTGGGATCAAACATGTTGAATGAATGTTGCCATTATTAACTGAACTACTGTATAGTCTACTATAGAAGTAACTGAAAACAAAAAAAAAGTTGTTTCTAGAATTAGTCACTCTTTACAACCATGCAATAATAATTTAATGCAGTGAAAAGTAGGCAAACCCTCCTATACCTTTCGAAACTGTAAAGAGGCAGTAAAATTGAAGGCTTACCTTTTCCCTTTTGAGGAGATAACCAAGAAATGTTTCAAATTCGGATACTTGTTTCCAATTCTTCCCAACTGCATGAAAATAAACCCGAGGAAACTTTGACAGTGGAAGAACTGTTGCTGGAGTCATGTCTGTAATGTGTAAGGCTAGAAGGATGCAAAGGAAACTCAATCTTAGACACTCGGCATGTATAATTCATAAATAATATAGGAAAATTGCAGTAAATTCAACTATCTGGTGCACACCATAGAATAATACATTCCGGTAAAGAATGGGAAGAGAAAAAAACAAGATAAATATATTACTGTCCAACAAATGACCAAAAAGGTAGGTCAAAGAAACTAAAAAGAGTACAATCAGCAATTACGCCTGCAGATGTACTGAGGGCTCCTACAAAAGCATGAAGTAAGCTAAACTAACTGATAAATGAGTTAGCCATGAAAGAGCATGATCAAGTCATGCTAGAGGAAAGAAAAGATGCATGTTCTAGGTATAACAGTGAAGCCCTAATTAGCATCATAGGATGGAATAAAAAAGAATAAAAATAATTATATATTATCTATAAATCAACCCTTTCTGACATATAAATTTATTTGGCTCCTGAAGGAATCCTAGAAGATAAGTATGTTATAGGATGTCGCATGCCAGTTTATACAGCAAGTTCATTTAGTGAGATTATATTTCCTTGCACTCATAATTGAGAGTCACTCTAACCTACCTAATCATGGCAGAATAAACAACTTATCCACAACAAAAATGTTTATAGGATATTAAAAAATAATGATGTACTTCAACATCGGATGACCATATACATACATTACATGGTATTGCATGTGTACATGTTTAAAATTCTCCATCATTCTGTAAACCCTACAAGAATTGTGTCTAGCTAGGGAAGTTGAGACAAGTGATATCCTCCCCACATAGGATCGATTCCCACATTGACATCTTGAGCTCTTAATGCTGAAGAAGAATACAATTTACCATGGGTAACATCTTCAAAACAAGGAAAAAGTTGGAATTTCCTAGTGGGTCAAGGGTTTCCCAAGGATATGTATTTCATAGTTTTTAAGAACATATATATTGAATACCTACAAAGGTCTACTAAGTTTGCAACAAATAAAAGCCTCTTAAAATAAGTAAGAGGCAATACAATTATTATTCATTCTTCTGATTCAAAGGAAACGCTAAAAAGACTCTTATACATAAAGCAAATATGGAAAGCATTCTGAATATTGTGAATAGACATAAATTTATATAATTGTTGAATTACTTTCTAGTCAACAATTACAGTAATACATTAATAGTCAATTAATCAATCACTTTCAAATCCATGTCCAAGCATTATAAAAAACTTAACTTGGATGATTTTTTTTACAGAATAAGCAATCTGCAACTGACAATGTAATCTCATCGATGTGAAATTATGCTGATATAACTTGGGGTTATGTTGGGTCTCTTTTTTAAACCTAAAGAAGAAATCTGTCCTTTTGGCAGGATGAAAACTAAAAAAAAAATATCATCTTTTAATAAAATCATGCAAGAAAACTAAACCTTCAGAAAATGTACACAAGTCACCTAAAGTGTTAGATATCGGCAAAGGTAATTTAATTTATCAAATACTCTTTAAATGTACACAAGTCACCTAATGTTTCATATATTCAAATTAAATTACCTTTTCCTTTGAATTTAATTAATTTGTAGTTACCTTTTCAGTGTTGACATAATCTCCCATTACCTTTGCCTTTGTATTCTTCTTAGAATCAACCTGCTTCAAATCCAACCGATATAAAGCACAGGAATCACAGTTATTCATTTCATACTCATAAATATGCCATTCGAACTGATTTGATGGCTGAGGATCCATGTAGTATGATCTCTTCATCCCACCAATTTCCTTCATGACTTGTTTCTTGATTCATGCCATCCACAACCATTATAATCTGGAAATGATCATTGCTTTCTGTTTCCACTCTCAAAATCCCTTCGTGGCTTGTCAAAAAAGAGCCACTCTCAAATAAATTCCCCTTGAAGAACAAAAAAGTCAAAGAGCTCTATAAAAATAAGACAAATACCAGACAATGAAAAAACTATAATTATGTATCTAATCAAAGTACCCTTATCAACAAATTTAGTTTCTCTAAAAACAATAAGCTCCTATGAGACTTTAAAAAATCATGTTGTCCATGACTTTTAAAGTCATTTTTCTTTGTATTTTTCCATAAATGTGTAAGTACATGCAATAGGTATTCCTACTATAATATGTTAATACCATACCAGGTGCATTCCAGGGTGATTTTTTTGCTGTGGCACCTTCACATTTAGGAATCCCAAAATATTTTACCACAGTTTTAGCACTAAGGGTAGCAAAGAGAAGGCCATCCTTCAGGTCAATGCCTCCAGGTCGTAAAACAGGTCCCATGCCTGGTGGACCTTCATTCAAAGCCACCATTCCATGAAAATTGCTACAATAGTCCTGGCACCAGTTTGATCCTTGAGCAGGCCTAGGACAATCCCAAAGGGCACATTTGGGGCCTAAGAAAGCCTCAGGAGGAGGAGAAATTCTTGGGCATGGACTTTGAAATTTAGGTATATGCTCTTCCTCAACCTCAGGGTCTAAAGAGAGGCATAGATTATGATCAAAATCTCGATTCATCTAGGTCGTTGCTTCCAAGCCCTCTTCAGTAGTTTGTAGTAATGATTTTGTATGAATGTTTTTAGACCTACTAGTCCCATCAATGTTTTGTGCTTCTGCATTAACGTGGTCCACATAGAAGTCCTAAAGACAACCAAAATGTACAATTTTTCAGAACAATCTCAAATTATTGCCAGCAACCGTACACTAAGATTATGAAGAATCATTTGGCAACACCTTTCTCATTTCATTGGGTGGAATCGCCTCCTGAAAACTAGATGGATTAGCAGCTTCAAGGGTATTTTCATTAAGTTGAAGCTTAGAGTTGTATGGTGCTGCAAGAATACTGGTAGCATCATCTTCCTCTTCATGAAGTTGCAACAAACGCCACATATCACAAGACAAATCTGACAAACATAGGCTTGCTTCCTGTATAATAAACTCAAACAATAAGAATAATGAACTATTTGATAAACAAGTTATTCTATCCATATCTTGATATGTTAACTCTTGTTACTTGTTGCAAATATTAGACTTTAGCATTATACATAGAATAACGATTGAAGAGGTCAACAGAACAAATAAATGATACAAGGAAAACATAATGGCACCTTCATCTGATAACCATGAACCCAGGAAGCTCATAAACCTTTACTTCAATAGGATACAAAGTTGATTCAAAGAATTATGTACAATGTATTGACCCTTCTATTGTTCTTACTGAATGAAAATAAATAAGAATAAACAGATTTTGGAAAAGATGTTAGAAAGTGACCAGCATTGATGTAGTAGGTGATTCCTCATGTAGCTCAGCTTTGCATTCCCGCGGCAATTGATGAACCTGCTCCTCCAAAACTAGAGCATCATTGACTCGGCTCTCTTTCCTGACCTGTTGCAGGTCAGTGAACATTCCCTATAAGTCATCAACCTTGTTTTTGGCCTTAGTCTTGAATAACCGATGAGTTGTTGATTTTGGCATGCTCTTTGACCTTTTCCCCATCATCTAAAAATTATCAATTCTAGTTCAATCTAACTAATGTATGATGCACAATCCTCAAAATATTCTTACTGAATCACTGCTAGAATTAGACATGGTTCCTTCTGCAAGGTGTTTTATAATCGACTTGACATCATGCAAAATCTCAAAGATTTGTCTCAGCAAGTTTCTTAACAAAATATCTAGTGGAAATGAACTATGATCCCAGTGAATTGACTGGTCTAGTCACCGTGCAACCTTTTCCAAAATTGTTAAGGGAACAAATTCATCTCTTCTTCAAATAACGTGTCTATTGGAAGTTTGATCTTGGTCTATCTTAAGGGCACTTTCCTATAAAAGGAACAATCTTCAAAAAAATCTACACGGGCTATCCGCGATGTCTGAAACCAACTCTGCCCCTCAGCTAAAATGCCTGATGAACGACCATTTTCTCAAACAAAAACCAACCCATATGTCTCACCACTTGATGCAAACTCTGCTACCCACTAACTCGTCCAATCTTCTACTTCAAGAAATCATATATAATATTTTCAAAATGTTTGACTGATCTTCAGTCTCAATTATCAACTATTCAACAGGTTACTCAAATCAATTGGTGCCTGGATCCCATATTGTTCATTTCAAAACATTAAGCCCTTTCTTTTGAATGACCGTAATCTTTCACAAAGGTCAAAGTTATTAATAGATGAAAGAATTCATAACCCCAATAACCCAGCATAAGCAATCTCAGGAAGATATTTAAAATCCACTGCTAATATAAATGTAATCTTGGGAAGATCTTCAAAAACCTCTGCCAATATACTCTTTAATTTCTATAATCGCATTGCCAGTTTCCAATCCAAGACTCGACAAGTGATTCAAACTGATGTGAGACTCAAAATAAAAACAAAAAGTTTTGCTACGGCCAACTCTGTATCATTCAATCACAGCAGAAACCCATCAAACACCAAATCCTACTAAAAACATTAATTTGCTGTGCAAAACCCCAAAAAACTCAATTTGGGTTCATTAGTAACGATTGTTTGAGGCCTTGATTATGCAAATCAAACTTTAAGGTTCGAATCCGAGGCACTTCCAACACAAACTAAAACGTTGAGCTTATTGAAACCCCAAAACCCAGGTCAACTAACAAATAAGACTTGAAAATAAATAACAAGAACCTCATATTAAGGTCGTTTTACTCCATTTTCCAAGCATCTTTCTGCACAAAAATTCGATGATTCCTTTCTCCAGCAATCCAAAAATAATTTCAAGGTAGATAAAGGGAAAGATGCCTTCAAATAATGAACAATTGAACTTGGCGGTAAAAAACAGGCTCGCGGGAATGTTGTTTTGTCTATACATTGGTCAAATGACAAAAGGTCTCAAAAAGTAAAAACAAATGAGCAAACCACTAAAACATATAATTCTTTCTATCACTGTTTTCAATACTATGATATTATTAAGTAGAATGGTACATGCAATTTTAAGAATTAGTTTCCAGTCTTAGATGGTTTACCACATCTCAAGTATTAGTGGTTGGCCAATATATGACAAACAAATTTAAACTCGGTCACATACCTAAACATCAATATTGGTGAAAGTAAGTGTACAAGGCCATTTAAAGTGTAAGGATTAATATTTTGTAAATAAATTTAATAAACATTAATATAGCAACAAAATCCCTTCATTGCTGGACTATTTTCTCCCTTTACTATTAGATTGTTTCTCCCCCTTCACTAATAGAAATATAATGGTAAAAATAAGAGGCTAATTTTCCCATTTAAGTGCATGAGAATGTGAGGTAAGTGAACGATTAGGGTTTGGGGGGAGGAACCCACCCTTTCCTTGTTATTTTTAGCTTTTGTAAGATTAAAATTTAGTATTTTTTTGTAGAGAATGTGGCCCTTGAGAACCCAAAAGAACCAAAAATTACCTAAAAGAACCAAAACGTACCCAAAAGAACCTAAAAACAGGGTTCAAGTACCCATTTGGGGTCAACTCCCCACTTGATAGCTAGGATGAGACAAGTACTTCATAGAAGAACACAGTTCATTTGTGTTCTTCTGCATGAAAACATATTCGTCGATGGGATTACTAAGAAAATTGTTTGATATATTAGAGGAAACACTTGTTAAATGGGCTCTATTACAATAATTAGTTGTCTCAATCTTGATTGCAAACAGTCCCTGAATCTGGAATTTTATCAACCTAAACCATTTCCAATCAGTTGCTCTATAAAACCCATCTGTTTTCCAACGAAATGAAAAGTAATGTTTTACTGAAACCCAAAATGTTATCACCCCCAATTACGCTTCACCTTGCCGCCATAATTTTCCTCTTGAGACAAAAAAAAAAATTGAAATGAAAAGGAAAAGAAAAAAATCGGTAGAACAGAGACCTAATTAAATTATTGTCTTAAAAAATTGTTTCAAAACCACTCCTAGTTTAGTAGTGTATCAAACGTTTTTTATCATGATAGTTAAATTGGTGTCAATATCTAAGTTTTCACACATGAGGATGTCTATAATTTACTAAATTCTAACATGGAATATGGATTCAGAGACCCCCTCTAAATCCACATGTTGTGTTAGAATTTAGTAAATTGTACAAATTCATTGTCAAAATTGTAATTTTCCATTGCTGGAGTGACACAACTAAACATAACCAAATAATGACCAATTGTTATGTGGTCATTTTTAGTCTAGATACCCCGTGACCAAATTTGGTCATTTATCTTGGTCTTTTTTTAGTTATCTCACATAAATTTATCAATTTTGGTCATTTATCCCTTGAAAAAAACTGTGGTGACCAAAATTTTTGGTCTCCTTGTCACTAATCTCTCATTTTCCACTAGTAATAGCCTGATCTTGTCTCATGTCTAGCCGAGCAGAGCCTTTTTTATATATCCTTTGCAACTTGATCACCTATTTACAAGGAGGATACCTTTCCCCGAGTGTCATTATCCAGCACATGTTTCCCTGCATTAAGAATAGGTATGTTCCACTGCTTGGAACTAGATTTCCTGTCCCTAACACTCCTCTCCTCCTAGCTATGTACTATAAAGCACTTTTATTCTTTTTCAAGCTTTTCAAAATGTCAGGAAAAGTCCAAAAAAATAAAAACCATAAAAATATGGACGAGAAAAGAGGTTATATTTGTCAACAGTCGAGTTGGGTCACCTTCAAACATAGCACTGTATATCACATCCTTTGGTTGGGTTATTAGTTTGACTTTAGGAGTTGTACTCATTACTCTGAGTTTATCTCCACCGACTGGTTATGCTTCCAATCCCCATGGATCCTCTATTTATGCCTCTTGTGTCACAGAGATATCCCAATTTGCATATCGAATCCATGCTTCCTGCCTTTATTCACCACTTGCCTTATGCTCTTGTTTGAATGAATTTGAAGCCTAAGTCGACCATTCCTCAGTTATCTTGACTTTGCATGCCGTCCATTCCCGGTGTTGTTATTGGTTTTTTCACATCTTGTTCATTGATATCTTCCATGTTATACAACGTTGTTGAGTACCTCTTGTTGGTTGATGGGGGATGCTTTAATTCCCTCCTTCTAGCGAATTCCATTCCATCGACATCTGATCATTTATTTTGGAATAGGATTATAGAGTCATTTGAGTGCCTTAAGACTTACAGTCATCAATGGTAGGTTCTCTCGCCATCGACAGTTTTGGGACTACATCAATGTCCCCTGATCGATGGATTCGTCCAAGTGTTCAACCTCAACACATCTATTCACACTTGTTAGATTGTACTCTGTACCTTGATTCCCATTTTCATTATCGGTGGGTTATCTCGCGTTTGTTAATGTTATACATCAATGACCAGTAATCAGACAATGTACTACTATGTTCAACCTCAACACATCTATTGACATAGTAGGATATGTATTTTTAGTGGTTTGTGTAGAAGACCTTCCAGCTTGGTGGTATTCCATATGTGCTACCTCCTTGATCGTGTCAATATTCATGAGATTTTAGCTCTTGTGATCCTGATTCCATTCTTTCCAATTTATATCAGATATCTTCATCCATTATGGAGATATTGATCCATTGTATATTGTACATGGTGATGACCACACATGACACTTTGTATATTATACCTAATCATTGCCATTGTACTCTTATGTATCTAGAACTACTACATATATTTGCAGTCCCATGAAGAGATTTATCGTTGTATTGTACTGATGAGTCACACTAGTTCTTCCACCTGGGTCTTCATTACTCCACTTCTGGGATGGATTTTATAATGTATTTCAGACATCATGTTACCCCTCTGACCTCACACATTAGGGGGCATCTGTTATAGATGATTTTACAAAATCAGGTACATTTGGCCTTCCCTGTCCCTCTGCAAACTCCTTGGACCCCATGGACTTATATTATACTTTGATGTTCCAAGATTATCCCCAAAAATTTCCTCTTTATACATATACGTGACTTTTAAGGCAATACCTACGTGTATCCGTATCTTTTGACCTCAAACCCACGTACATCGAGATGTGTGCAAAATGACAAATATTTTTGTATTTTTCCTCATTTCAGTCCAAATAATTTAACTCCCGGACTTCCAAATTCCTTAAGAATGCTCGGATTCGACCCCCCATTACCTCTTTGGAGCGCTATATAAGGAACCCCTTGGATACATTGAAGGAGGAGAAATTGAAGAGAAAAGAAACTATAGTCCATTGTTGCCTCAGCTTTGCTTATAATTGAGTCTGCATCCCTTTGTCCCTTAGATAACATAGTTTTCTTCCCAAGATTGCCTTTGCTTTTTGAGATTTCTATCGAGATATGGAGGATTGAAGTGGTGGAGGCCCAGGTGGAGGACTCGGTTTCTCTGGTTCGCAGAAGTGCGAATAGAGTTTATCACTATTGTATCTCTGATTTATTAATAGAAATATCTTTTCCTATCCAATTCATGTGCATTTTGAATATGAATATTGAATCCATGGATGTATTTAATTTCTTATACATGGTTGATTATATATGCTAGGATAGCTCTAACACATTTATATGTATCATGCTTGATTTTTTTTTTGTTGTTGAGAGAAAATCGTAATTTCAATTGCATTAGAAAAGATCAAAGGGGATATACTTCAACCGTCCAGAATAAGGTACGATTCAACATCCCTTAGTGTTATATTTGTTTACTGTTCTTGCATATTGGGAAAGATTAATTTCTAGATTCATACTGGCTGTTGTGGTATCCCCACGCCATAGGAAGTTTCTCTCCGTAACAAAGAGAAATATTCTCCTACATATCAGTCACCATATAATGAAATTAGTTCCCTAGCACCTTCAGAGAACACAAGAGCATTAGTCTTGAAAATTTTGAAATACATTAATCCAAGAAATAGGTCACACAGCTCATAAACCCATGGGATGAAGTTATTTTCCCACATATCAGAGCAATATATATGCACGGGCGGATATTTCTCATCCCAATACCAATTCAGAGCCAGAAAAGAAGAAGACGCACAGAATTCAATTATCACGAACCCTGACATATAGAAAGATGGCTTTTGGTTGGCCGGGGTTTTCTGATACTTCTCAATTTCATCTCGCAAATTGCAGGACAAAATTTGTGCCCAATTGAAAGAATCTCCTATGAGAAAATAATGGTGTGCAATAGGAACCCACTATGATCTGAATAAGGACAATTTGGTAACCCATACAAATGAAAAAACATGGCTTCCAATAACGAAAAAGTCTCTCTGAACCAGAAAATTGGGTATGCCGAAAGTGAAGGAGGAATAATTGGTGTTGGGTCTTCCATCCAGAACTTGACTACTTCCTCGTAATTGAACTTTGTGAGAGTTTCATCGAAAAATTTTGACCAAAGAAGTTGTTTAGGAGGTCCCAAAGCATAATCTGTAGCAAATACCTCAAGATAGAACAAATCAACAAGGATATTATCTATGTCATGAAACGAGCGCTCCCTAGGGTCGACATGGTCCAATTCCCACTTGAAAGGGTCTATGAAGTAGGGCATGAATGGAGGTCTGGCAGCGATGGAGTGGATCTAGGAATTATGAATCTAAAGATAAGCAGGTTGGTGACCAAGGAAAAATCGTCACTATCAAAGATGGAGTAAATTATGGACCAGTCCAGATATGAGGTATCAGACATGCGCCCACTAGTGTCAGTAAACACATCGGCATTGGGGTCTTTGTTATTATGCTCTTGAAGAGTTGTTTTTGACCTAGTGTTACTAGATGTGGTGGATTCCTTCTCTGATTGGATCTTGGCCACCATGTTTGATAATGAAGTGAGGTCAATTTTAACAGAAATAACAATCTAGCAGTGAAAATTTACCGGTGAAAAAATGCTCAGAAGACCACAATTCTATGCACTGGGATATAGAGAAAATGCACAGTGAAAACCTTGAGCACGGTGAAAAAGCACGGCAAAAATGGTAAAAATAATTTTTAACTTTGAACTTTAAAAACCCAAAACAAAATTGCCAAAATAATCTGGGTCGTATATTTCGTATGCATGTACGGCTGAGATCGAGGCGACGAAATAGAACATAGGATTTGACAAGTTTCAATTTTCATGGTTTCTAATTTCTGATTTCCAAAAATCGGGAATCACAAATCGAGAAACCATCATTCAATCAAAAAGCATGTGGGATTTCCAGTTTCCGATATAGGAAAGAAAAAGTCGAAAGTCCGAAAGATGAACAACATCATAGATAAATAAAACGATGTTTTCTATATCTGAGATCCGAAATATCAGGAAATGGATTGTTCTTTATCTAAAAATATAAGATTTATGAAACCCGAAATTTCAAAAATCGGGAATACACCAAATAACTTTAACAAAAACTAAAATTTTCGGTTTCTGATACTCGAAAATTGGAAATCGAAAATCGAAACGTAGAGTGTTCCTTATTAGAAAACATAAGATTTTTGGAATCTGAAATGTCAGAAATCCGATAATAGAATTCAACATACCTCCAAAAAAGGGATTTCCTCTCTGAAATCGGAAAACAGGGAATCAAAAACTGTTTAAAAGGTTTGAAAGTACATAACAAAGTCCCAAAAGCTGAAAAATAAAAATAAAAAACAAGGTTTATTGAAGGAATTTATTCAATCCACACGAAATAACAAAGAACTTACAACTTGATATCTGCCCTAAGTAAGGAATGGCTAGAAAAAATAGTCAATGGGGGCCCATATTTTGATGATTCAAAATGGGCATCTGTCGCAGGAAGCAACAAATGGCGACTTTCTAGGGAGAATTAGTTATCTCTAGTTCCCTCTACATAAAATTTTGAGGAAAACATGTCAGTATAAAGATATCGAGTTTAACAGTAAACTCAAATGAGAAACAACCCGATCTAGTAGAGCAAAATACATGATTGATATCACACACACCTATGATCATTGATAATAATACTCAACATATTGGAAAGTTGTAAAGAATTCTAAGACATCCCTACAAAAAAATATCAGTGATAGGTGGTTAAAGATAAGCTTTTGTATAAAAACCCTAGGTTTATGGCATGACCTTCAAACCAAAATCACTTGGGTAAAAGGATTTCTTTATTCTGAATTTTAGCAATACCTTCTTCTTCTCTCTTTTTTTTATAGATAACTTTGCCTTGTTGTGTCAAGAAAATTGTCATGTTAGGTAACAATGCCATACACAGATTTCACCTGGAAACTGAACAAGCTAGCTCTGTCAAGAGACTCCATGTCTTTTGGTTTTTTAAACCAAAAGCAATTACCGTGACCTGGTAACCACCTATCGGTAATTTCAATCGAAGCATCATCCATGAACATGATCAGACCGTCTTGTGATCAGACCTCTTTTCATTGAGCACAAAGAGTAGAATCTTTTGTAATTGAGAAGAATTAAATCGGATGCACATTGCAAGCCATTACCCTGTCTTGCGAACCAGCTGATGGCAATGTCATTCACAAATTATGAACATTATATGTCGGCTTGTGATAAAACCTCCTATCTTGCAGCTTACAATCATTGAGGTATTTGTTTATTTTGGTCCTAGGTGACAAGGGCGAGATCAAAAGAAACCTGAAGGTTAGAGAAAGTATTAAATATGTGCCACTATTATCACCATAATATCAGGCAGGAATGCAAAAGTGTCCTTAACAACTTCCCCATGATTATGAGGAAAGTAAAGATAATGATCATCAGAAACGTGGATTTCAGTACAGATAAAGCCAACAATAGATCTCAAATTGCTTTCCCATAAGGATATTAGTCCAAACCCAAGTAAGAGTTTCTGACATATTAAGGTAAAAATCCTTAGTAGAAATCTTTTGGGATAAAATGATTTACCAATAGGAAGTAGTTGCTATGGGCACATCAAGTCATTTAAAATAAAGAAAAATGAAACAAACCAATGCCAATCAAAACCACACATTATGTACAGGTAAGAAAAACTTACCACAAGAGAAATGTGTCTTGAGGAGCTGGACATTTATCGAAAAGGTGGCAGTAACACCCTCTAATGTTTGCAGCAGACAATACCATGGACGATATTTTCTGTAATAATGAACAGCCCTAACCACATACATTGACACTTTGTGTAGTCTCATTCGTCCTTGTGGGGATTGTCCCACTTGAGTACCAGATCCCCAATATCAAATTGATGATTCGTGGACAACTTATCATCAAACCACCTTCTGACCAATTGTTGATGATGGTGCATCTTGTTCCTTGACTTTTCCTTTTCTTCCTCTAATTTGAGAAGGGTATCAATTCTATCTTGTTAAAGGGAAGAATCATTGTCTTGTGAACAAGACTCAGCAATGTGTAATGATAGAAGAAGAAGGTTTGATGGTAAGAAAGATTCTTTTCTGCAGGAAAAAAAGTAGGGAGAGTTACCAATGGAAACTTTAGGAGCTATCCTATCTTCCCATAAAGCATTAAAGAGTTTAGTATGCCCATCCCTGTGGTTATTAGCTACAGTATTCTTAATAATATTGATCATCAAATTATTATTAGAGGATTCTGGTAGGCCATTACCTTGTGGGTAATAATTAGAAGAGTATTTAACCTTTATCCCTTTCTCAAGGGAATAATGAGTGAGATCAATATATTTAAAATAAGAAGCATTATAAAAAAACCAAAGAGTCAGGTACTCCAAACCTAGTAAGGATATTACTCTCTAAGAAAGATGTGACTGAGTTATTGTTAGAAACCTTTAATGGGATTGCTTCCACCCAATGGGTAAACTAATCAATTGCAGTCAGAATTTACTTGTGTTTCAATGAGGAGGGAGGAGATATAGGACCAGGAAAATCTAGTCCCCACTGATGAAAAGGGTATTGGACAATGACAAGTTGTAGAGGAAAGTTCGACTTCTTTAATTTTCCAACACATTTTTGGCATGGTTCACATTTCCTAATAAGGTTGTAAGCATATTTGAACAAGGTAGGCCAATAATAACCTTCTCTTAATACCTTGTGGGTCATGGTTTCTCTAGAGTAATGTCCACCTGCAGGCCCTACATGTAAATCAACCAAAATTTTATCAGCTTCTGGTTTTTCAAGGCACCTAAAAAGACACCTTATCAACAAACTGGTAAGGTGTTTCTTTGAGTCTCGGAGTCCTATGCTTTTTGAATTCAAGGGTTGGAGGGACATACCCGTGAATGAGATAAAATCTAATGTCATTATACCATTCAGATGACGGAGCAGTAATGACATCAATAGCATCAGTTGACATTTCTTCCTCATGAATAGTTTGTCGTTCCTTCTTTGGAACATTGGATTGGGCTGCCAATAAGCATAAAAACTTCCTTTTACCATTGTGGAAGGTTTTATCTCCAAATCATACTCCTGGAGCGCAGTCATCCAGTGAGCTCTTTTTTCTCCCAACTCTTTTTGAATCGGCATGTTTCCTACTACTCTGTATGGGACTATCACCTTTGTCTTCGATTTGAGAAGATAAGGCTTGAAATGTTTCACAGACTTATAGACAGTATAGACTTGTTTGTATATCTGTGTATAATTCAATTCTTCTCCTTTGAATGTAGAGCTCATAAAAGACACGGGGATTTCAGCATCCTCATTATTTCTCCATGTGAGGATAGAAGCATATGAAATGTCAGTGGAGAAAGTGTATAATACAAAATCTCTTGAAAAATAAGGAGGAAATAGTGCAAGTGCCTCCATAATGGCCTTCTTGATGATTTTAAATGCATCTTTCTGTACATCTAAATACTTGAGTATAGCATCCTTCTTTACCAAGTCTTGAAGAGGTCTGACAATCTATGCAAAGTTAGTGACAAATATTCTAACAAAGTTAATCTTTCCTAGGAAAGACTACATGGATTTCTTCAAACCAGGAAGACCAATTTTTTCAATCACTTCCACCCTTTCAGGGTCAATGATTATTCTGTTTTTAGAAACAATGAATCCCACAAGTTTACCTTCAGGGACTACAAAAACCAATTTCTTTAGGTTTAAAGAAATGCCATATTTTCTACATCTGTCAAAAACATGCCTCAAGACTAGTGAATGGTCATGTCATTTCTTAGTAAAAATGGTAATATCGTCTAAATAAACAACAACAAAATATTTGTAACAAACCTCAGAAGGTTATATCCATAACTCCCTAAAAAGTGGCATCAGCATTAATCAGCCCAAAGGGAATCCTCCTGTAGGAAAAAGTGCCCCAAGGTGTCCTAAAAGAGGTTTTCAGTTGCTCAAAGTTTGTGAATAGAACCTGGTTATACCGTGAAAAGAAATCAAGGAGAGAGAACATATCTACACCTGATACTGTTTATAGGATCTGTTCCATGGATGGAACTAGGTAGTTGTCTTTTTCAGATGCTCTGTTGAGATTCCTCAAATCTACACATAATATGATTTCTCCATTTTTCTTATGAACAGGAACCAAATTAGAAATCCATTGTGTATGTCTGACAGGAAAAAAATTATTTCTTTCAGAAGTTTATCAAGTTCTTTGTTTATGGAAAGCTCTAGGATTGGATTCATTTTCCTTAACTTCTAATGGCATGGCTTAATATCAGGCTTTAATTGTATACTGTGATCAATGATGTATGGATCAAAAAAATTTAGGTCATCATAGGTCCATGCAAAAACATCTTTGTACTCTTTACACAATTTAACCAAGTACCTCTCCTCTTCGGGAGAACAAGTAAGGCCTATATTGATAAACTGAGGATTGTCTTCAGTACCTAAGTTGACAGTCTTGTGATTAAGAGTAGAACTCTGTGTTTTGGAATTAGGATTACCTTTGAATTTATCTTGTAAATCATAAATCCTCTCTAAATTCAAAACCGACTTGGGAATTAGATTGGAAGGAAAGACATTATCGGACAAAGATTTCTCGTGTCCAACCTCATCTATGGCAAAGTATTTAAAGGTATCTTGTGTTGTGAGGAAATATAGAATTTGAACATAATATTCAAATGTCTTCAAATTGGTAACGTGGTCTGGTATGGAGGGCCTATACATGAGTTCTATGGAAAACATTTCAGGAGAGAGACCTTCTGATGGGATGAGTCTAGATGTGGTATTTTCCAATAGGTCAGCATCAAATATTTGCGATCTGGGGATAGACTTAATATTAAAATCTTAGAAAGAATTAGTCATATCCCTTACTAATGTTTTATAGTTCAAAAGATGAGGAACTAAGCAATGAATATGTTTCCTTACCTATTTTACTATGATCTCTGAGTCTCCATAACACTGAATGATATCGGCTCCCAAATCAATTTCTTTCTTCAATCCATGTACCAATGCTTTGTATTATGCAATATTATTGGTGCACTGCAACTCTAATCTATAGGAAATAATCCATTTTGCACCTTTCGAGTCTACGAGCACACAACCAGCACCAGCACCATCTTTGGACCTGGACTCATAAAAAACGAGCATCCTTGAAGATAAATCTAATCTAAAATTCATATTAACATTATCCACATTATGTACAATCTCTCCAACAAATGGAATAACCTTAGAGTTATCAATATCGAACAATTTTTCGACATTTTGATTTGGAGAAATATCAGCAGAAAGATCACCAAAGTAGTAGTCAAAAGTGTAATTTTCAGCAACTAAATTCACAAACACTGCAGGTTTGGCTGGATCATTGACATTGGTGAATGTTTGTTTCATAAGAGGATCCATATTTATCTTAATATTATTTGGCCTCCCATTTTATGGTAGCCATAAGTGAGACCAGTCTGTGGCAAAATATCCCTTCAATTTTTCATACCAATCTCTACTTAACCACATACCATAAGTTTTGGGTACATCATCCACTACAATGTCTATTGTTTGATGTATTCTGGGATCAATAGACAATGTTAAAAGAACGTTTTTCAGCTCACCCAAGACTTTTACGCTGGATCTATTTAGCTACACTATCTGGGTAGGGAAATATTCCCACACTACGTTTAACTTTACGCATAGTGAAACAAGCATAACATTCGAAGATGCTCCTGATTTGATCATACAATTATGGAAATTTCTATTGAAAATCTCAAACATCGGCAGAAAAGGTGGAACCTTGTTAGTAGCATATTTTTAGGACTCAGGTTGTGTACAAACTTCTAAGTTATGGTTTTGAGCTTCTCTTAACCTATTCAATACCATGTTCTTTGGAAAACCTTCTCTGGCAGACGGTATCTTAACAAGTTTAAAAAGAGAGATGTTAGATTTATACCTTTTTATATCATCTATAAGATTGTACTCAACCTCAAGAATTACCTTTTCTTTTATCCGGGGTGTCTTACCTATTTTCGGTGCAGACATTATTGGTGGAGTGTCTTTTGGTGGTAATCCTTTACTCCTCGTATTGTAAGAATGTTGCAGATCGAAAATAGCCTCTGTGTCCTCCTCCTGTTCCTCTTTGGCCATAGGAAGCTCTAAAAAACAATTAACATTATTGATAAATGGATCGTGTTCATTATTAGGAGGTATAGTTTCTGCAATTTCTTTTCTACCATCATTTTGTGTATTTGTAGGAGTAGAGGTTAGGGCTTTGAGAATAGAGTAAATATCATCAGAAGTAAGTGCTTCCCCATGGTTCAGAGGTGGTTGATAAGGCCTCCTAGGTGGTGGGCTTAACTGATCCCTGTTATTTCCCTAGTTATCATTGTTTTCCTTCTTGAGATCGACCATATCATTGGAAATCCTTTGCAACAAATTCTTCATGTTGTCCATTTCATATGTGTCTTTATCCAAGGTCCTGGGCTTAGGAAAATGCTCTTCCATTCTCCTAGAAGTAGAAGGTCGTTCAAGTTCTTAATCTAGATTGTCCTTAAGATCATAGATGTCTTTCTCTATAAGGTAGGCCTCAACAAGGATACTTTTTAAGGTCATCTTGTGAGAACATTTGACCCACATGGAAATGGTTGTAGTAAATTCCTTAATGTAGTATGCTATTACCAATTCCCTAGCAGGGAGGAGTGTGGTCGGAATTGTTGACCCAAAAAATCCCTCACTCAGCTCTACATGGCCTAGACCACCCAAGGACACCCATGCAAGACCTTCGTATCACCCCATTAGACCCCCACACCCTCAAAAAGGCTTAAAATTGAGTAAAAGGGCTTAAAAACCCCAAAAGGGAGCCTAAATAACTCTCCTAGGGGATAAAACCCCTCAAAGGAGCCTAAAACCCTAAAAGGAGCTAAAGTTAGGGCGGAAGGGGCTAAAATCCCAAAAAAAGGGATAAAGCCCCGACCAAGGGCTTAAAACCCTAAAAATCCCCAAAAAAACTATAAAAGGAGGTGTGGGGGTCACTCTCAAACAACTCTTCCCTTGCATACTGTTATGCTGCCCATGGATGCCTTGAGACCCTTTGTCTCGCAAGCCACCCACATCCCCCTCTCATCCACTCATCTTCCCCATTAAGCCATAGCTCCTCCATTGCTGAGTGAGATAGAGAGGTGTTTCTTCCAGCCAGGGCACGGTGGCCCATTGCACCAAAGAAGGGGTATATCATTATTTGTTCATGCTTTTGTTTAGTAGCTTAGTTGTTTTCTAACCCATATTTTCTTCCAAGTTTGTGTATTAACTTGTTTTGCATGTTTATTGTTGTTTTTAATAGTTGTTCGCAGGTTCTTGGAGCAAAGCCCTAACTTTGTTTGTAGAGGGGCTCACGGCCATTTCTTGTCCATCTTTTCTTCCTTTCTGTTCTATTTATTTTTCTTACATTTCCACATAGGAACCTACCCTTCCATCCTATAGATGGAAGGGAGCCATTCCTTCCCCTGTAGTAAGGACAAATCCCTGCTACAGAACTAGTGACCATACCAGGTCGATCCCACAGGATCCCTGGTTCAGTTTTTTTAATTTCAAGTTTTATTTCAGTTTGTGCCCTACGTTTAAAATTTCTTGTCAGATCTAGTTTAAATATTGTTTATTTATAGTTTATTGTTTCTATTGAGCCTCCACAAGGCAAATCCGAGTCCATTTGGCCACAGTACAAGTTACTGTTGGTCGGATCTGACTCGGGATAATAAAAAAAACCAATCCAGAGTAGGTCGCACTTATCGGGCCTAAACAGGGGACCAGGTCACTCATTTAGGCCTCACAGGTGTGACCAAGTCACCCTTTTTCCCCCAAAAGGTGCAACTTCCTTCAGAAAGGTAGACCGCTTCTGTCTGTGAAATCTATGCGACCCCCTCGCCTGTTTCTGGAAAAATTTGGTGACCCCCTCACCACATTTGACCTGAAACGTGCAGTTTGTCACTCAGAAGTTAATTTTCAATTTACTAGGGACTATCAGTGTGACTCAGCCACCTCTGTCGAGAACAATAGTCCCATTTTTGTTTTTGTTTCAGTTTACTACAGTTTCATGTACAAACAAAGTGTAAATTCAAAAAAATTTAATTGGTTAACCAACATAGCCTAACTAAAATTGACATAAAATTAGCAGTCTTTCTTACCCTTCCTCCTCTACCCAGTCATCACCCTTCGGGGTATTCTGGGATAAGATGAAGGACACAGATCGTATAGTAATAGGCCCTTCACCCAATATTGTTCGAAACCATTAAAAACAGATGACTTGGAAGGTAGAGGGGATAGAGAAGGAGGGTTTCTCACAGCACTAAGTGTCCTCCTTGTTGACCAACCTTACATCCAGGAGGTGACCTGTGGATATACAGATGGGCTTAGTCCCATTGTGTTGAGAGCCCAACACCTTCTCTTAGTTAAAGAAGAATATAGGTGTAAGGTAGTCACCTAGTTAGGATATCACAATTCAGGGTAAAAAATGGTATCTGTCTACACAATTTCTATTCATTTACTACTTTCAACCACAATATGATGAATTCATAAACCATTTGCAGCCACCAAATAATAGAAACAGAGAAAGACATACACACCATACCACGTAAATCAGCCCCATTTAGTTCATGACACTGAGAGAGCCACTAAAATTGATTAATTTACACTAAGTTCAAAAATCTGCAGTCTTTGAGGACATAAGTCCCTGACTGCCTTAACCGTGGGAAGTACTTGGGCTCTTCCCAGAAACTCATTCTAAGGAGTACCATGGGAACCCCAAAGTAGCTGGCCGCTGAGAGGAATTTCCAAGAGAAACGGGCAATGACCCCCACTGATTGAGTAGAACGCCTGTGAGGAAAAATCCAATCATTGTCTTCCGGCAGTCTTGGTAGCCAAGTGACCACCTACATCCAATAGGAAGCCATTGAAACCGGGGTCCAAAAAATCATTCCCACTAGTTTGATACATAAATCTAACACAATAGATCCCCCATGCTCTTCCTCACGCCTAAGAGGTGAACCACCACAATTTAGAACATTAAACCAACACCGTCGAGACCATTCTCGACGACCTCTCACATAATCAAAAGGCCACACAGCCTCTGATTTAGATTCAGACCCATATCAGTCTGAACCAGACTTGCACATAACACTATTAAGCCCCATGGCTGGTGCAAATCTGGATCCATTTTCCAGTATAGCAATCGCTAGTGGACCCATGTCCACACCCGAAATTATCACCAACAACCCTACAGGTGTCCCCAGCACGGTCATGCAAACTGTCATTAGTTAGCTGCCACCACCCATAGTAACCACTCAAGATGTCCCACCTACAACACTTGGGGGAAGTGAACCTTCCACATACACTACCCCTCCTGTCACACATGGGGGCAGTGCCCCTCCCACCTATACTTCCCCTCCTGTCACACATGGGGGTAGTGGCCCTTCCATCCACACTATCCTTCACACCACACTTGGGGGCATTGGCCCATCTACAATGGCACCACCAACACCCCCAGCTATGCAGGCACATTATGAACCTGCAAACCCCACCACCATACCTTCCCCATCTCACATCAACCTGGGGTGAAATATTCCTTTCATGGCTCATCTTAACTTTCATGATTTGGCTCGACTGACAAACGACCCCATCTGCCATCAAACCTTTTCGCCCCCCATGCCAACCAAACTTCCCTCAGACATTCCCAAGTTTGAAGGGAAAGCAGGGGAGTGTCCCCAGAATCACATCATGACATTCCATTTATCGTGCTCCTCAAATAGCATCGTAGATGACTCGATCAAGCTAAGACTGTTCCAATGCACCCTCACAGGTGTGGCAGCCAAATGGTACATTGAGATACCGCAAGCCAAGTACCCATATTTCAACTCCTTAGCTTTCATGTTCCTGCAATATTTCCAACTCCCCATCAGATATGACGAAGGGGTGGAAATATTGTTATCCAGCCTCCAGAGCACCGCGACACATATAACCGACCACATCCATGAGTGGCAACGATGTCATAGTTTGTGCAAGATCCAAATTGACGACAGGATATTTTTGGATTGGTTTCTCAAAACGTTTCTCCCACCCATAGAAAAGGACGTTGCATCTGAACGTCCCCAATCCAAAGAAGAGGACATACTGAAATCCCAATAGTTTGACCTGATCTATGTGCAGTCTAGATACCTCCACACCATCATTCCAGACGCTCCTCATCCAGGTACCTCCTACCAGGATGCACCGGGGGCATCCCATGCTGCAGATGGCATCATAGGATCGGTCTCCCAATAGCCACAGCACCGTGCGACACCACCTACAGTTCCACCTCAACCAAGTAACATTTCTAGTGTTGCCCACCAAAACCAAACTTTGGACTATGCCAGAATGATGTCCCAGTCTAGAGAAACAACTTCCTATGCACAATCTACACCACTGCAGCAGGCTTAAGCCTTGGCATGGTAGACACAGTAATACATGGGGAAAATTCCCACATTTGTGGCACCACCACCCACCCAAATTTATTATGCACCACCAATGCAAGTGGTTCAAGCCCCCACCCCCGCTCCACCTACTCCATTGGGACAAGTATTTGCACAACAAAATCATCCCAACCAGCCAGCCCCCAATAATCAACAAGGGCAGGCCCAGAATAATCAACCCTGAAACCAACCCAATAATCAACTGCAAGGAGGTGGTCAACAACCAAACCCACCCAACAATGTCGTGGAAAACTGACCTACCCAAAATCCCCCATGACCAAATGCACCAAGACACAATGCCCCGTTGCACACAAACCAACCGTGCACACTCTATGAGGTTTACGGGAACTACACATTCGAGTGTCCCCTCATGGGTCATGCTAAGCAGGCCATTTGAAACAAGGTTCAACAAGCCGCCAATGCTACAAATCAAGCCCAACCCAACCTGGAACCACAAGGACCCCCTCCTATGGTGCTTCAGAACCCATTACCGGTCCAAGGATTGGTGGCAACTGCACCTCCTCCCCAACCCAATCCCAATGCTCCGGGGGCACCTCCCATGGCCAAAACAGGTGTCCACCACCTGCTAGCCATGACGGCTAAAGAGGTCAACCTACAAACTAGATGGAATCATTACAGAACCACCACCAAACCCACTGACACATTAGCGGAATCGACGTCCAAATCGGTCAATGCACCTCTCCAATTACCCCCTTTTCCCCGTCCTCCCATACACTGAGTTTCCAATAATGCCACGACTAGAGTTGCGGTTAGCTATAGCATCGTGGATGATTTGGACCAAACACCTAGGGGCATGTCTGCTCTTGAGGTACTTAAAACGTGCCCAACGCAGTGAAAATCCTTACTAGCTGGCCTTGGGGCCGTAGACCCCTCTGACTCCAAGTTGATCACATTCGACACAGAGAATGGAGAACCACCCATGCCATCAACCATTGCCTTTCAAATCCCAGTGTCTATCTGGAATCTGGTTGTGCACTAGTGCATAGTGGATGACGGGGCATCTACGTGTGTTATGTAACCATGATCCCCAATTCTGTAACCATCCTCCATAACTCTGCGGCCTTATGATGGCCATCCCACTAAAGCCTAAGGAATCCTCCCCCATGTCCCCATCACATTATCCAGGAAGACAGTTTTGATTGACATAGAGTTTGTCAATGCTCAACTGGACTATAACCTTCTCCTCGAAAGAAGCTATATGTATGCCATGAGAGTTGTCGCATCAACTATCTTCTGCCTCATGATGTTCCCCCATGAAGGGAAGATCATGACTATTGATCAACTCACTTATCACGATCCGCAAGGGTTAATGGCACCCACCAATGTTATCCCTACCATCACCACAATTGAGCCACCAGGGATGACCCCACACGCTAATGTTGTCCCTGCAATCAACACCATGATTGACAACACACCAGCCTTTCCATTATTGAATGTGGGCCCTGGGTTGTTTGTTGATACCACCATGACAGCTCATTTCCCCTTAGTGTCACCGCCACCGACACAAAATGAGACTGGAGACTTGTGCATGGTCTCATCTAGCACCATTGCACCCAAACAACAAGCACAGCTACAGTGCCAACTGCAACCGCAACACCGTCCGCAGCCGCAACATCACCCGCAGACGCAGCATTATGTGCAGCCGCAACAACAACCGAACCCCGACATACAACCAACAGGGAGTTATCTGGGCTCCTCACCAATCCATACAATTCCCTTCCTCTTTCCCCCACCTGGTGTCATCAGAAAGCTGGTAATGAACACCCTGAACCTACCCAACTTTACATTGGGAATTCCTCTGTGGTATCTTGATCCACCAGTTCATCCACCAATGCCCCGAGTAGCTTTAACCCTCGTACAAGCCATTGCAGTTGAGTCCCATCCTCCACCCGGCCCATCAAAACCAACCACCGCACCCACACCGCCCCACTCAAAAAGGGCTAGGGGCAAGAATGTGAAAGCTATCGCAGAACTGCGACAAATACTGCCTTGCACCATCTGCGAAGAACAGGGCCATCCGAATCAGAACTGCCATGAGATTCCAATGATCCGCATGCATTTGGATGCCATGGATACAACCAAAAACCTCCCCGTCATTGAACTTCCAACTGCGCCAATAGTGAAAAACAAGGCATTGAGAACAAACCATGCTTGCACCCTTTGCAGTCTATATGGACACTATTCTCACCATTGTCGAGACTTGCCTAAATTCTGAATCACTTTAGCTAACCTTCGTCAACATTCCCTTGAATCTGAGATCACCTTGATCGAAGAAGTTCACCCCCCGCCTCCTTCTTCGGACACCATGTCCATTTACATGATGTCCACTTCAACCGACCCTATTGTATCCACCATCACCGAGAGTCCATCAGAGCTGTCTCTTCCATTGTGTCCCTAGCCACATCCACAACCTCAGTCGCAACCTCAACCTCAGTTACAAGGGAAACATTGGGGTTCATTCCCGATCAACACTATCCTTTTCCTTTTCCTTCTTCTTTTCCTTTTCCTTTTCCTACCATTCAGGATTGTGGGTAACTCTATCTTGGAAACCCACAATCTACAGGATTTCACACTGGGATTTCTTGTGTCGTACCTTAAGCCACCTACCCTACCTCTGAGGCCCCAAGAGATGTTGACTCCTATCCATCCAATTGAGATGATGTTTCACCTACCTCCGGGTCCATCAAAAACTCCTCCTGTCTCCAAGCTTGCCCCTCTTCCTCCAACAGAGACGGGGTAAGGCCACAAAAACCACAACCAATACCATTTACAAGATCACTATCACCAATCTCCCTTTCATCTCATCGCTTGTGGAAGATCCACCTGATCTATCACGGCACCACTTACTCAATGACAGAGATATATGTAAGACCGCCTTCGGTTTTACGCCATTCCCTTTAAACCATAGTGTGGAATCGTTTCTTCCCATAAAAGACCAGATTCAGTCATCCCACCTTACCAATGACCTTTGTCTCAGCAAGGGGGCATACCTCTTTGCTGGCTCAGATGGTTGAGTCTTGAAGAAGCCGTGCAATAGGCTCCACCTCAAGAGAGTCTATTCCTAATATAACCACTATGAGTCCCTTATAGCATAGTTTTTTCCCTTTTTTGTTTTGTAATGTTTTTACTAGAAATCAAAGACCCCCATTCAGGGGCAGCACCAGTAGCTGCTAAATCAGATTCACCCGGAACCGGTTCGAGACACCTCTCACACCTCTGGGCTCAAATTTCCATTTCCTTATGAGACCATCGTCTCATGTTTAACAAAAAAAATTCAGGACCGCTCCTCGGAAGTCACCTCTATTTACAAGCCACATCATGGTTATGCAAGTGTCTACAGACCTGTACTTGTATCACTATTTCCTACCCATACTCATGCGGGTTTTCGGGCCACCGCCCATTAAGGGACACCACTTTTATTTCTTGTTTTGTATTTTAACACATAGCTGTCTACTCCATCCACTGCACCTTACGTGGGTCTCTAGACCATTGTCCACAAAATGATTCATTTTCTTTTGCATGTATTTGGCATATAAGTGCCCCTGGACTTGCACTCACATCACGTGTAGTCAAGTACGTCCACTGCAACTCACACACGTTCTCCTGGCCTCTGTTTGAGAGCCACCTCGATTTGTGTGCCTCTCTCGCACCGACTCGCAAGCCTCTACCGCGATCTATCCCGCACATGTATTGGTATGTTTGAGAGCCACCTGCTCTATCCATACTACATGGATGACCTTTGGAACACTGTCCACCATCTAGACATGGGGTATCGCCTATGCCACTGCAATCGGCTGACTGTACTGGAGTTTCATTTAAGCTCTTTTCTAACTTCTAAAAACAATGAAAAGATAGTCGAGCCCAGCTGCTTCCTTTCTCGCTTGCTAAAGTATAGGAAAGGGCATCTACATCGTCTCGTTTACCTCCTTTTGCGGACCATGTAGACCATTAAATGAAAAGGACCACCTTGGCATATTCAAGCCAAGACCGTTCCCCTCTACATAATTTTATGCTTTCTCAGGCAGAGGGGCTGTACCTTATGAAAAATCTCACTATGGGTTTTCGTTAAGCTCTTTTCCAGCCTTCTCATCAAGAAAAGATTACCGAGCAAGCTTGGTTTCGTTCATGCTCGTAAAAGTATCTGAATGACCGTCCAGTCAGTATAGGTTTAATCTTTTCCAACCTGATTGGACTACCAATGGTAAAGAAGTCTCTCATCCCCTATAAGATGGGCGAGCTCTCCTATGTATACTTTTATCCCTTTTCGGGCACATGAGACTACCAACGAAAGAAAGTCTTCTTCGTGCTTTCAGACTCTCTAAAATTGAAAGCACCATCAAGCATTTACCTTCTCCGGCTTGCCAAAAATCCACGAGATCATACCACAATGGTGTCTCTAGACACCACCCCACAAAAAATAGTTTGGAAGCATTCCCACTTTTAGTTGCCTTTGTTCAGAGTACTCTGCAATGTGTCTTCCTTGGATCCCATCAATATCAAAAGTATCCACCTCCCCCAAGTATTTCCTATCTGTAGTGACATTCCCGGTATTACAGCTATGATCCCATTCCCATGATTTAGTTTCATTTGCTTCCTAGTCTTCCCTGTCATCATACTCTGAATAAAGGAAGTTTGAGTCTACCACACTCCCCCTGCCCCTGTTCAATTCTTTCCCTCCCCCTTCCCCCCCCCCCATTCAGTGGGTCAGTCCGTAGATTGTCTCACACCTTTCGGTTATCTCCCTCGCACTTCGAGTCATGGAAACATCATTTCCTTGACTAGGGGTAGTCTCCCTCTATCGACGACAACACACATATTCCAAGGGATAGACCCAGAGGTCCCTATACCTTGGTTTCATTAACATCATTGATAAGTTCCTTGGACCACTTGAGAGGAGTCCTTAGTGCCTCTCGGGATGGTTGTTTCTCACGTGCTTGACTTCAACTACATCATCGCACCGTTGAGATTCGTACAAGGTTTGGTCCATCATTAGAGGAAATTTCAACCCAAAATGGGCCTCCTAAAAAAATTAATAAAATAATATTTATTAATTTTGGAGGAAGAAAAGAAAAAAACTACTTTTTTGTTTGTATTTTCGACATATCTCCCTGTTTTTTTACTAAAATTTCGATCGAGAGAGCTCATTGGATGCAGAATTAAATTCTACATCCAACAAGTACCCACTTGGCATACTTTTGACAGACCCCGCTACCCCAAAAACAAGAAATACCTGAAAAAACATGATGATGACATCTCCCCAAGTTTTTACTCAAATTTCAATAGGGAGAGCTCATTGGATGCGGAATTAAATTCCGCTTCCAACGAGTACCCACTCGGCATACTTTTGATGGACCCCAATACCCCAAAAACAAGAAATACCTGAAAAAACGTGATGATGATGTCGAAAATACAAACAAAAAAAACAGTTTTTTTTTATGATACCTATCCCCAAATTTATATTAAAAAGTGTTTAAGACCTATACAGTATTTCAAATTTAAAGCAATTTCATTGGCTAACACATGATGAAATAGAATTTGAGTGAAAGTTAAAAGGCCCATTTTGAGTTGAAATTTCCTCTGATGGCAGTATTTGGTCAAAGACCTCGGATGTCACCTGACTCTAGCACAGTGATGAGTCTACTCAAGGGACCTAAATAGGTTATGTCCCTTGTGATTTCTGGGTTGCATTGGAGACAATGTTTAGAAGCCCCAGTAGTGCATCTATATAGATTCATGATTGATGCAGCATAGTTATACCACAGAGACTCTAACTCTCAATCAGTGAGTCCATACAGCTATGTACCATCCTAGATCCAGTAGGCCTTCAGTCATGAAGATATAGAATTCCATGAGAATGCCATCAGTCCAATGTACTAGTTCTTCATATCAGTATTGTATTCAGCCTCACATTGAGGCAACCACTACGTATCATTAGTTGTATATGATCGGCTCTTGTATTTTAGAGCATAGATCAAATTATTCTTTTGACGTTGTCACGAGCATGGGGATGCCTGCCTCGTCCATATACATGTCACACATTATTTGTATCTCACCCATTGATGGGAGCCATATTAATACAAAAACCAAAAGATACCATGCCCCAACCCTGGAAGCACCACCTCTCCTCAGCAAATCCTATGATGTCTATCGGCCATACGATGATCTCCTGCCCTCACACATCAGGGGGCAATCTGTTAACCCAAAAAATCCCTCACTCAGCTCTACATGGCCTACACCACCCAAGGACACCCATGCACGCCCTTCGTATCACCCCATTAGACCCCCACACCCTCAAAAAGGCTTAAAAATGAGTAAAAGGGCTTAAAAACCCCAAAAAGGAGCCTAAATAACTCTCCTAGGGGTTAAAGCCTCCAAAAAGGTGCTAAAGCCTCCAAAAAGGGGCTAAAACCCCTCAAAGGAGCCTAAAACCCTAAAAGGAGCTAAAGTTAGGGAGGAAGAGGCTAAAATCCCAAAAAAGGGGCTAAAGCCCTGACCAAGGGATTAAAACCCTAAAAATCCCCAAAAAGGCTATAAAAGGAGGGGTGGGGGTCACTCTCAAACCACTCTTCCCTTGCATACTGTTATGTTTCCTATGGATGCCTTGAGACCCTTTGTCTCTCAAGACACCCACATCCCCCTCTCATCCACTCATCTTCCCCATTAAGCCATAGCTCCTCCATTGTTGAGTGAGATAGAGAGGTGTTTCTTCTAGCTAGGGCATGATGGCCCATTGCACCAAAGAAGAGGTATACCATTATTTGTTCATGCTTTTGTTTAGTAGATTAGTTGTTTTCTAACCCATATTTGCTTGCATGTTTGTGTATTAACTTGTTTTGCAAGTTTATTTTTGTTTTTAATAGTTGTTCGCAGGTTCTCGGATCAAAGCCCTAACTTTGTTTCCACAGGGGCTCACACCATATCTTGTCCGTCTTTTCTTCCTTTTTGTTCTATTTATTTTTCTTGCATTTCCACACAGGAACCCACCCTTCCATCCTATAGACGGAAGGGAGCCATTCCTGCCCCTGTAGCAAGGAGAAATCCCTGCTACAGGAATCATGTTTTTTAAGTAGGAGAACCTCTTATTATAATCTTTCACTCCTTCTTTAGGATTTACCCTAAACGATGACAACTCAATAACCATATCTTCCAGGGTACTATCATCTCTGAACTTTTGTAGAAATAATGCTTCGAATTGTTGCTAAGAGTTTATAGAGGCAGATTCTAATGCAAAATACCAAGTGGACGTCTTCCCCTCAAAAGTGTAAGGAAATAACCTACATAAAACATCCTCCTGAATTATGTTTCTAAGGCTTACATCCTACATATAGCTCTTAATATGATATTTCGTAGGGATTTTTTCATCTGGATCGAATCTAGGCAACCATTTCTCAGGGTTCTTTGGAATTTTATGTAACTTCCCTAGGATAAGAACTGCATCTAAGTCCAACCATGGTATATTAAGATCGCCAGCCATAGGTCCTTCTAGAACTTCCTGTTCTTCTAATAAATTTCCTAGGGGATGTTAGGAAGACTCACTGTCTAAGGATTCTTCGGACGAAGAAGATGATGAAGGGGGTGTTATAGGTGGTGAAGCATAAAAAATCCAGGGTGGATCTTCTGGGGTTTGATCTCTCTGATCAAATAGATGGTTTCTTTGGACTTCGGGAACTACTATTTGTTCAGTGGAATTTTGATCACTTATGGTCACATGAGAAGAATGTTATGAGGGTAAGGCATCCACGAGGCTCTGATTGAGTTCAGCTCTCTGCTCAATCCTTGTGGCTTGGTATTTATTGTGTTTTGACAATTTTTCAAGTGTTATGGTTCCCCTTGTTATTTAAACAAAGAGAATTTGTGGTGGATTACCAGGAACAGTTTTTACAAAAGAAGTGTGAGGGATGGTTGTCGTGTCTTCTATAGGTTGTGATGTAGAGATAGAAGCTTGTATGCGGCTTCTGGTTATGATAGGTAATCTATTTGGAGGAGGTTTAATAGGGCTTAGCTTTGACATATTTCAGAATGGCCCTCCTTCTAGTGCCATTTATTGATGCCTCGGATATGTTTGCTGGAAAAACTACAAGGCAACAACAAGAGGAGAAATTCCAACCTGAAAGGCTTCAAACAACCCCACACAAAGGCGGTTTTATCCTCAAGTTTTTTGGGATAACAATCTCCTATGGATATGAGGCCTCCATTGGCACGAGGTTTTATTAGATCTAGAAGATCTGCTATAAAGATCAATTGAGAATGCTAAAAGAAGTAATATCTAAGTAACTGCTTAAGGACACTTAAACAGGGTAGGCAATGCTTCGGAAATAATATCATTGTGAAATATAACATATGAAAAGAACAATTTCTTAATCATGAAAACATGCGAATCAATATTACTCCTTTCAACTATCTTAAGACTAACTCATCAAATAAAATTTCCAAGTATTTTATCTAAAGTATTAGAGATACGCAACAAACCCAAGAGACACTATTAATTCACAAATCAATATTCATAGATGAACGACCGATCATCAGTGGCATAAAGGATAACATACACTAAACAAACACATTCTCTCAATGTACATTACATATGTCAATTCTAGTATAGAAACATCAACACAAGAGCCAACATATAAAATAAATATGACAGTCAGTGAGCCAAACAGGTTTAGGAAATAAGCTAAAATTCATTAAAAACATTCAATGAATAACCATGGAACATAATATGAGATAACTGCAATTTTATTAATCTCTAAAACATTACAAAATAGTAAAACCACAAACTTCCTTGTTATGTTTTAGGTAGTCTTGTGTCCTATGCATTCCTTACGATTTTTCTCTGGAAAGTCCTCCCTTTACTTTAGAAATTACAACCTTAAATAAGATTACATATTTTACAAGAAAGGAAAAATTTCCCAAAACATGGGATTACAAAATCAAATATCTTTTAGGATTGGCCAAGGGTGGAATGCCATTTGGAATATAAGTCTGTAAGCTCATCGATCTCCCTAAAATGGGCATGCCTTAAGTGGATTTAAGTTTTACAAATTTGGGAGGAAATATCCCTCTTTTTTACTTTTCTCCACTCTTTCACGAACACCTGTATTCGAGCTACCGAGGCATGAGGAACCTTGATCCATCTCCTGATTTCGAGTACTATGAGCTGGCTCATTTTCTAGATTAGTTCCTTGTCATCATCCAAACGTTTTTACACCTATTACAGTTGAAGCTTAGGCAAATGTGCCTGACTAACAGGATCCAAGAGAGGCAAGTTCAAATAAGTTAGCAAAGGTTCAGCATCTAACCATCTTTGTTCGCAAGCCTTATGTCCTTCATTGATTAGAGTCTCCACTGAGTCGCAGATACCTTCCCATGTCTCAATAGTAACCTCAGTGGTTTTGACCTGGAGACTGTCCAAGATCGGTGTATCATGTGGTTTCTCTTTAATATGCTTTTTCCATCATGTCACCTGTTCAAAAGTCATATATGTTGTCCTTATGTGATCATGGTGGGTTTCAAGGGTTTCAGAGTGCTAATCAAACTCTTCATACAACCCGTTCATCTCATAGAAATAAGTGTACAACTCCACCATGGCCTATCAGAAATCTTGATGCACTCTACAGAGTACCTGTTTGAATTCTTCTAATGTCAGGCCTAGAAAAGAGGAGGCTTTTGAGGCTAACTGGCCATCTTTCAGCTACTGATTGATGAGGACAATTTTTACCACTTGCTTCTGATTTAGAACATTCGCATTCCCAAGTTCTAGTTTAAGTTTATCAACCTTCTCTTGCCATTGTTGAAGCGTTTCTTCATGCTTTTGCTTCAGGTGGTTAATTTCTTGTTCATGTTTCTGCTCCACTACTGAAAAATTCATTTTTGATTTTTTCAGTTCTTTCTCTTTTCCCCCAAGACCAAACTAAGTTGTGAAACTGAGTCAAAAATTTCACCTGCAAAAACTCCCATGGCAGTTTTTGTGTCCAATGCTCCTTGCTGAAATTTAGTGGTATCTAACTTCCAAATAACTTGATTATGAGCAGGAATCTGTTTGGCAGAACTTTCTCTGACTCTCTTTTCTCTTGTCTTTACCGCAGCTTTTTCCTTTTTGCTCCAATAATACTTTCCCATCGATACCATTGCATCCTCTACAAAATATGCCATCACTTATGATGATGAAGTGGTTTGGTGGTATATGGTAACCACTAGATCGGTTTGGGTTTGGTTTAAGGGAATTTCTATGCTAAGGGGAGGGATATTCATAGGGGCAAAAAGAAAGGTCAAATTAAGGGATCTAAAAGAATCGAGTATAGGAAAAACTTCTTTGTGAGGAAGGAATGTTATCCTAAGAAAGTTGGGGAATTGGGGACATTGTGATAGGGTGAGGTGGTGAAAGGGGAGGAGGAGAAGTATGAATAGGTGATTCAACTGAAATTGTGGGAATTCTAGTAGTAGCTCCGATAATTGGTGAGAAATTTATCTCGGAATAGGATTGTTGGGAATATGATGAACCTAACATACTGGGAAAGCCTTGGATATTGGGAATGGATGAAAAAAGGGTATTCATAACAGCCTCTGGATTAGTAGAAGGGTCTTCTTCCTCGTCTATATCACTATGCACATCATGAATTTCAATATGAGTTGAAGATAAATAAATTATCTTTTGTGCATAAGGTTCTTGCACAAGGTATTTCTCTTGCTTAACAACAAGGAGAAAAGGCATCGGCTTTTATTTTACGGTCTCTTCTTGAATTTTAGTTTGTTCTTCTCTCACTTGAATCTATTGTTTCTTAGGCTTGGTTTCATCCATCTTTGTGTGGGTCTGCATTTGGGACCTGGTTAATTCAATATTTCTCTTGAATTCTCCCCCTTTCTACAGTTTATCTTCCAATGTAGTAAGACTAGGACTAGATGGGACTTCAAGGACACCTTTACCTTTTCCCTAGGGTAGAGTAGAGAGGGCAGCAGTAGAACTTGATGCATGTTCTCTTGCCTCCTTTTTTGTTTTATCCTTCTAAATATTTTTCTTTATCTCGAATTTATCCTTCCTTTCATGGATAATTCTTACCTTGAGATCCTTCTGGTATTTGTATAGATGAGACTTGGTATCCGGATCAATGATTATATTCATTACTTCATGAAAATATGTAGCCACTCAGAACATGGAATCATCAGGATCACTTTCATGCACATAATGAAATCTAACATGTTCATGTGCAAAGAGATTAACCAAATAAGCCATTGGGTCATGCGTTATTTTGGATGCCTCCCCCAAATTCATAACAGAAAATTATTTTCCCTGCAGGGATACATGGGTGATTTTTTGTAACACAAGAGAGTCGATAGGTATAGGAAATTTAGGCCAAGCTGTTTTCTTATTCTTTGTCAACTTGGGAAAAATCCCATCGATGATAGCCTCATAAGAAAATTCTTGCAGCACCATACGGTCGAAAACTATCCTAGGAAGAAGGTAGATTGTATTTCTACCCCAAATTCTTACGTAAGAGAAATATTCTCCTACATACGAGTCACCATATAATGAAATTAGTTCCCTAGCACCTTCAAAGAATGTAGGAGCACTAGTCTTGAAAATTTTGAAATACATTGATCCAAGAAATAGGTCACATAGCTCATAAACCCGTGGGATGAAGTTATTTTCCCACGTATCAGCATCAATATATATGCACGGGAGGGGATTTCTCATCCCAATACCAATTCAGAGTAGAAAAAGAGGAAGACGTGCAGAATGCATCCATCATGAACCCTGACATATAGAAAGACAGCTTTCAGTTGGCTGGGGTTTTTTGATACTTCTCGATTTCATATCGCAAATTGCAGGACAAAATTTGCGCCCAATTGAAAGAATCAACTATGAGAAAAATATGGTGTGCCATAGGGACCCATTGTGCTATGAATGAGGAATAGTTTGCTAACCCATGCAAACGACAAAACATGGCTACCAATAACAAAAGAGGCTCTCTGAACCAGGAAATTGAGTATGTCGGAAGTGAAGCAGGAATAACTAGTGTTGGGTCTTCCATCCAAGACTTGACTACTTCCTTGTAATTGAATTTTGTGAGAGTTTCATCGAATTTTTTTGAAAAGATAAGTTGTTTAGGAGGTCCCAAAGCATAAGCCCTAACAAATACCTCAGGACGGAATGAAGCAATAGGGATATTATCTGTCATGAAACAAGTTCCCCTTAGGGTTGACATGGTCTAATTCCCACTTGGCAGGGTCTGTGTAGGGCATGAATGGAGGTCTCACAACAATGCAGTGGAGCTAGGAATTATGAATCTGAAGATAAGCAGGTTGGTCATGGGTGACCACGGAAAAATCGTCATTATCAAAGATGGAGTAAATTATGGACCAGTACAGATATAAGGTATCAGACACGTGCCCACTAGTGTCAATAAACACACTGTCATTGGGGTCTTTGTTATTCTTCTCTTGAAGAGTCGTTTTTGACCTGGTGTTCCTAGATGTGGTGGATTCCTACTCTGATTGGATCTTGGCCACCATGTTTGATAATGACGTGAGCTCAATTTCAACATAAATAGTGGTCAAGCAGTGAAAAATTACCCATGAAAAAACATTAAGAAGATCACAAGTCCGAGTGCTAGGATACAGAGAAAATGCACACTGAAAAAGCACGAGCAAAATGGCAAAAGGCATTCATAACTTTGAACTTTAAAAAACCAAAACCAAATAGCCAAAATAATCTAGGTCATAGATTTTGTATGCATAGACGGCTGATATCGAGGCAGCATAATAGGACATAGGATTTGACAAGGTTCAATTTTCATGGTTTCCAATTTTTTATTTCCAAAAATTGATAATCACAAATCGCGAAACGATCATTCAGTCAAAAAGCATGTGGTATTTTCAGTTTCCGATATAGGAAAGAAAAAGTCAGAAGTCAAAAAGATGAACAACACCATAAATAAAAAATAGTGTTTCTGATATCCAGGATCCGAAATATCGAAATTCGAAAATCGAGAAATGGATTGTTCTTGATTTGAAAATGTAATATTTCTGAAATACAAAATGTCGGAAATCAGAAATCGGGAATACACCAAATAACTTTAACAAAAATTGGAATTTCAGGTTTTCGATACCCGGAAATCAGAAATCGGAAATAGGAAATAGAAACGTAGAGTGTTCCTTATTAGAAAACATAAGATTTATGGAATCCGAAATGTCAGAAATTGGAGAACAGACTTCAACATACCTCCAAAAAAGGGATTTCCACTTTCAAAGTCAGAAGGAGGGGAATCAGAAACGTTATAAAAGGTTTGAAAATACATAACAAAGTCTCGAAAGCTGAAAAATCCAAAAAAACAAGGTTTACGGAAGAAATTTATTCAATCCACGCAAAATAACAAAGAAATTACAACTTGATATTTTCCTTAAGTAAGGAATGGCTAGAACAACTAGTCAATGGGGGGCCTATTTTGATGATTCAAATGGGGATATGTTGCAGGAAGTAACAAGTCCCTAAAATGTGATTAAATTCCTGCATTTGAAAGCATGTGGGCATTATTTTAAAATGAAAAATTTTGTGAAAACAAGAAGTGATCAAAATGGAGGATAATGTCAAACATGATGATTTTAAAAGTGCGGGCATTGTAGAATCTAACCCATCTGTTTTCCTGAAGTGGCTAGAGAGGACTCAATAAACACATCCCTGAATCATCTCTGTCCACGTAAAAAAAATCATCATTCTTCCCAAGTGAAAAGCCCCACATTGGCGAGGTAGTTGTTGATGCTGGCATTTTCCTTCTTGTGAATGTAATATGGTGTCATGTATGAGAGCCTTGGCATCAAAAGATGGCAACATAAGCTTTGATTTATTCCTTTCCAATGAGTTATTTGTCAATAATATCTTATTGTACATGTTTTTTGTGTTCATGCTTGTTTCAAATATTGTTTTGTTTCTTTTCTGATTGCTCAAGTCCACTACGTTAAAACTTGTAATATAATAGAATTTCATGTTTGAGATACTAGTTGCTAGTTGTTTGAGTATGAGAAAATAGATATGTATTCTTTTCAAGGTGTAGGAATTCTAGAATCTGACCCATCCATTTTTCTGAAGTGGTTAGAGAGGACTCAATAGACACATCCCTGAATCAATTTTATTTGTCTCAAAAATCTTTCCATCAATATACTCAAGTGAAAAACTTCTCATTGGTTGTTAGGTAGTTGTTGAAGTTGGAATTTTCCTTGTGAATGTAATATGGTGTCATGTATGATACCGTTGGTTTCAAAACATGGCAACATAAACTTTGAGTTATGTCTTTCCAAAGAGGTATATGTCAACAATATTTGTTTGGAATTGTTTGTTGTGTTCATGCTTGTTTGAAGTATTATCTTACATCTTTTTCTGATTTCCAAAGTTCATTGTGCTAAAACTTGTAATGGAAGAGAATCACATATTTTAGTTTATAGTTGCTATGTGTTTGAGTATGAAAACATATAGATGGATTTTCCTTGTATAAGACCCTAAAAATAATTTGTATTGACTACACTTGCAATGTATAAAAATGTTATGCCACAATTATTCATTTCTTTAGGTGAGGGGGTGTTAGACAAAAGGCTGAGTTAAGAGTGCATGCCACCATATAATGTTATTGGATTATGGGCAAACAGATTCAAAGGACTTGATTTGGTGTTGTGTATTGAAAATAGAGAATAGAAGTTCAAAAGTTCATTACAGATGCAAACAACAATATGATGAACAATCAATAAAAATCATGATGATCTCCATCTAATTTTGGTGCATTGAAACAATGCTAATGTGGCATACCAAGGAAATCAAAGTTGATATACTTGGCATATTTGATGCATACAAGATAAGTGCAGAAGTGTAAAATGTTGCATGTTTAAGTGCGGAAGTGTAGATAATTACAAGTTTATATATGTCATTATATGTCATTTGTTACCAACTTGGATAATGCCCTCCCCAAAAAGAAAAGGGTGATGCACATTTAGTGGAGAACTATGGTACATAAAGAACAGTGCAACGATTGGAATGTAAGATTTATTAATGTTTGCATAAGTTGCAAATGTAGTGTCATGGAAGATATACATTGTAATATTATGCCATATGTGTTTAAGGGAGTTACCACCATTGCTATAACTATTTGGATAAAAAACGATTTTGAAGCCAACAATAGCAGTGGAATTCTTCTTGTAAAACATGCAGCTTAAAGAAATAAATAAATTATATTAATGTCCACCAATGACTAAAATAGGTTAATAGGACTAAAACGTACAAAAAATAATATTAAAATAAGGAATGGTTAGGGCATCTTTGCCTAAAGGAGAAATAAATTAGATATGTAATAGTGAACATGATCTTGTGGGTGAGCTTAATGACAAAATCCAAGAAAGAAGGCACTATCTAGATAGATGGATTTAGACGAGATAAGTTATCAAATAACTTTAAGTCATAAATTAAAATTAAAATTGGAAGTGAAATATGGGGAACTAAAGTTATAGAGGATTTTCAAATTTCACCATTTGCCAACAAGTGAACAAGATGAATAGGAAGAATCAACATCTAAGTAATCTAATTCATCTAAAGCCAAACTATGGGTTCATGTTGATAAAATATATGGATACTATGAATAGAGTACGTATGTGATGGAATAAAACAAAAAATTGACACATAATGACATTCAAATGCCTCTATATTTAATGTTTAAATGTTATTGAGGGAATTTCAGGAGTCGCATTATGAACCATTCTTTTTATTAAAACACCAAATATTGGAAAAAGATTTTCTCGTCTAGGTGAGGGAAATGAGAGGAAATTATTTTAAAGTCCACGATTACTGGAAAAAGGTTATTGGGACTAGGAAGAACAACATTTGACAAGTTGGGTGAATTCTACAGTTTCCATGGTTCTCAAACAGGGACAACTAATTCCACTTCCACTTCTCCTTTTCGTAATAGAGTGTTGATTTAATTAGATGGCAGGAAAGATAAGATAACGCAAGAGGAAGATAGATCAATGATTTGGAGTATATCTATGGGTTTTCAAAGAGAAACAATGAATTTTTTAAACACTACAGGTTGTGATGATCCAAAGGACTATTTTTTGGAATATCCTTGGAGTTTTTAGTCCGAGATTAAACTCTTCTATCTTCCCAAGCTAGCATGCGCTTTGTATTTGTGTCAATTTTTAATATTTGGTTAGCTTTATTGAGAAGGAAAGTTATAAACGGTCCACTACTTAGCAAACTGAAGGGATAACCAAGGGAGATGATAGTTGGAATAAGGTTATAAATAATGCAAATGGAGTCTTCTTAATAGTGATGAGGTAAACATATGATTGTCTTGGCATGTTTCTAGCTAGACAACGATATGGATAACACATTTGGATATGGATTTTGGAGAGGTTTTTGTCATTACAGACCATATCTAATTGATGACCTATGAAAACACAGAACTTACCCACACATATTTATTGATATAAGGTTTGAAGTGTTGGATCTTTTCAAGAAGAGAATGCAAAGAAGAGATCCCTCTCCACTATGAATGATAACTAAACAAATCAGTTCATATTATTCCCTTGCAATATAAATCAAATTGATAATATGATATAATTGACAGTCTTTTCAATCCAAGGCGATGTTAACCCTATATCGAAAGGGAGAACCTTGAAATTAAATTACAGAGGTATTGTACATGTGATTGGACTGTGATTAGAAAATATGAGAGACAAAACATAGAAAATTGCATATGCCTACATCCTACAAAAAAAGCATGTGTTTGGAGGTTTGTATGATGTAAGTTACAAATAGCATATTTTATACCCATGCAATCCATGATGATGCATTATTTGTCCACTGAGAAGAGCCTATAGAAGTTGCTTTGCTCATGCAAATTTGTAGGAAAAGGTCCCTTTCCATGGTTAATTACAAACAAACACAATAATTATTGCCAACCCTCTGCTATCTAAATACTGAGTGGTAATGTAGAAGAGATCCCAATGCATTATGCAAAAGGAATCAACATTGTAGTAGTGGCAAGTTGTTGAATTTATAGGTTGAGAGGTCAACGCATGAATTTATCTTTAGGATGATTTGAGGAAAAGAGAAAGGTAAGTACTTCCCAACTCTGGTGGAATATTTGTGGCAGTGTTTCATTTAAATAAAATCCAACAAAAGAGATAAGAACAGCAGAAAAAAGCCTTCTACAAAACATCAACTTATTGTCTCACTAAAAACCTAATCCAAAGGGAAATTTAAGGAAAATCCATGGAAATTTGAATCTGGAGGAAAGGGAATTGATGAGGGGATAGATTCAATTTTTTTGGAGGAAAGGGAATAGATGAGGGGGTATATTCAATTTTTTTTCCTTGGGTAAAAAAAAACAAAAGTTAGAAAATAGTAGAAAGCAAAAATTTTATGTTTGTGTTTTATTTCTCTTTTCATAAAGGCATCTTGGTTGACTTGCATGGATGCTTTTAGTCTCTACCCAACTTCAGAAGTGGGCCATTGAACCTTTCCCTATACTAATTGGTTTTTATGATAAACCACAATGAGGCATAGACATTGGGTTTGGTCTGAAAATTTTGTGTGTTTCAATTGTCAAGCACTAGTCAGAAGTTCAAATCACAAGATTGCACATTGACTCAATGAGAATATGAATTTATAAGCAAGAAACACATGAAGGCAAAAAAATGACCTCCAAAATATTGATCTGCTGGTCCAAGTGGTTGAGCTCTAAATCTATGCAATGCCTTCTGTGTAAATATAGAACAATGGAAGTTGGTCACGAATTCAACCTAATTATAATCAGGTTCCTTCTTCCTAGTCCTTGCACCTTTATCTTCTATTATGTGTCTATTTTCAAAAAAAAAATCAAAAATCAAATTACTTGTAAGTGTCTATAAGTGCATTATAAGCTAAAGCTCATAGAGAAATGTTGTTTCCAACATATTCCAAATTACTTGCAAATAGGTTATCATTACCCTTCCTAAAAGCATTATTTGACTATCCAAATTTGTCCATCAAATGGTTATAAATGAACAAATTGAATAAATTTTGATCCAACAGATTCCATCATGTCCTTCCTTTTGTTGACTTGGAGATGAATAATTACGCACATAATTGCACATCCAGAGAATGTGCACATTTCAATTCTCCTCCTAGCATGTCTGAAGTTGGTATCCTCCTCTAACTAGTCCTCTAGACAAGACACTAAATTGTCAATTGGTTGTTGCTATAACTCTGCCTAAAATCAAGAAAGGTAAATTCACCAGGGAATCCTTCATACCTATTGCATAGGAAATAATCTTAGCATATAGGAGATTCATATATGTGCATTTAAACTAGGCCATCACACTCGTATACATCCTTGAGGGTTAAATTTAGACCCTGAAAAAAAACAAAAGATGTTATGTTATCATTCATCCATTTGAGGGTTTAAGGAAAAAAATCATGCTCATATACATTCTCGAGGGTTAAATATAGACCCCAACAAATCAAAATATTCTCTATTACCATTTATCTATTTGAGGGTTTGAGGAAAACAAGGAACTTCACTAACTGTAACCTGAATTGTGAGGATTATGAGAAATTATGGGGATTATGAGAAATGGTGTTTATGTGGGTGTGAATGCAGTTAAATATGGTAGAATATGAAGGAAGCATGGAGCAAAAACTCTAAATTTCAAATTTACTCTGATTTTGTAGTCCTTGTCGAGGATGTAGCAACTCTAAATTTCGAATTTACTCTGAGCACGCAGTCCTTATCAGTGATGGAATCCCCTATCAACCCATAAAACCTGTCAGAATGTCCATGTTGGTAGGTTGATCAACTAAAAAATTGTCTGATCTACTTCTTGCAGTTCTAGGAGGAGGAGGAGGACCCTATCAGAATGTCCATGTTGGTAGGCTGCTCAACTAAAAAATAGGTTGATCTACTTCTCGTAGTTCTTTGAGCACCTTCCATTTATGCATATTCAAACATAGGTTTTAAAATGTTAACTTTAACATCATTTTAACTTGGTATTAACATGGGCTAAAATTTAAGATTTCAAATAGGAGGAGGAGGAGTGGTATTAACATGAGCTAAAATTTAATATTTCAAGGAGGAGGAGGAGGAGGAGGATCACAATTGACAATGACGATGATGCCGATGATAAGCATGACAATGACAACAATGAAGAAGAAGAAGAAGATGTTCATGATGATGATGATGATCACAATTGACAATGATGATGATGATGGTGATAATCATGGTGATAGAAACGATGATAAAATGAATATGTTGATGATGATGATTGATGACAATGACTATGATGATGTTGATCATGATGAAAACAATGATGATTAAGATGATGACGATGATTGTGATGAAGATAGTAGTCATGGCAATGATCACCCATTATAAATTTAGGTAAGAAAAGGATGAGGCAAGTTTAAGCATGATAAATTCTATAAATTTTGAAAAGGATGAACGATGATAATTGCTTAATGGCCTCAAAGGCCGATGATACTTTTTCAACTTATACTTTAGTTTAGGGCTGGAGGAGGTTAATTTATTGTTTCCATTTTCGGTAGCTTGCAACATTTTTCCCCTTTGACATTTTAGGTTTTGGTTTAGGCCTGAGGTAGGTTCATTCTCACTATTTCTAGTTACACCAACTTGCAACCCTTTGGCTCACCTACATACATCTAGTATTGTCACATGATCTTTATCATGGTATCTTGGATTGGTATAGATAAATATTCAAACTTGAAGTTGTTTGAGACAATTCCATGTTGAGGTTGGGTTCATCGTAAGTTATCTCTAATCGGGTTAGTTAGGTTCTTCAAGAAGAGGTATGATTTTTCCCCACTTTATATGTGTTTTCATTGTTTTATTGATTCCATTATTGTGATTTTGTGTACTCTTTATGTGAATCTATTGAAAGAAAACATGATTGTTTTGTAGTACCTTCATTCTTTGGTGCCCCTTAGTTAAATTGATCTTGAATTACATATGTTACAACAAAATCCATTAGTCCATTTTATGAGAATAACATCTAGTGGAAAAACATTAGTTTGAAAGTAAAATATCAATTACATTTACACTTTTTAATCCCTAATGTTGAAATCGAAACTAATTTATAGCATTTGTTTTGAGATAAATGCCTTGGTATCTAGTCAGTACAATATGTTGTGCAAAGAGCTTGGGTGGACAGATTGCATTGAATAAGGTTGCAGTTGGACCAACCTAATGCCAAGTACATTTATCCTTTTCCTGATAACCAAACACATGAGGGATAACATCTAGTGTACCAAATGTCCCTTCAGGTAATGGGCGTGACAACAGTTCATAGCCTTGTCTATACCTAATCACTCAACCAATTGAGACAAATATTTATACCATTAAATTCCATAAATCATGAATCTCATTCTCCACACCATAATTGAAAGTTGTCTTTGGGATGAGTCAGTCATCTTCAAGGGTCATTCCCGCCACCAAAAGTCTAATTCTCTGGATTTTTGTTTGGGGGGGGGGGGGGGGGGGGGGGGGGTTAAACCACCCCCAAAAGGCCTAATGTGTTTTTGGAAAGGGTTTTAGCAAAACAACCGCAAGCCAAAACTTCCCTAAAAGGCTGATTTGTTGTAGTGAGATATTCCTAATTCAAAACTAGATTAAAGATTGATATTTTCAAAGATGACTACAAATGGAACAAGTATGGGAGAAAACTTATTAAAAGTATCCATCATCCTAGGTATGACCTATTCTCACTACATAAACATTTTTAGTTGTAATTTCTACCAAAGAATGGAATTGATGTTTATTTTCACAATTGTTTGACCTCTTGTGAAATATATTTATTGTTGTACGTTAGTCAATCAATCACTTGTCTGTAAGCAGTGCATGACCTAGACACCAAGGAGCACATCAGGGGACAATAGTTCAATTGAATGAATTGAGCACTGTTATGGAAGAAGCATATAAATAAATGAGAAAAATAGGAAATTCACTACACATATATAAAGTAAGTGCACAGAAAAAATGCAATAATTCGAACCAATATTTGTTTATTTGATTACTACTATATGATGCACAATACTCTCTTATACATTGATTAACTGTATAGTAAAATAGTGTACATGCTTATATAGAATGTTGAGACTCTTGGGTGACTACCCTTTACATTTAGTTACAAAAGAAGTTATAATGGTTTGGAATATCAACCGTTACATATGACTTGAAGATAGAGAGACAATCTGTTGTATTCATGTCGAGACATGGAAGTCGATGTTGCCTACCGATATCTGAAACCTGTTGAGGTTCATACTTGTCGAAGTCGATTCTGAACATATCGAAACTCAACAAAAATGAAAATTGTTGGGTGGATCATTCCTCCTTCCTTAATAGACAATGGTCTTCATTCTGTGCTTGCTCAGGTGAGGAAACTTGTTGGTGAGTTTTGTAGTAGAGTACCACTTTCCTTGTGTGGGGAGTTGTCCATTTTTATCCAATTGAAACAGGGGAATGGAGTTCATCCTTTTATGGTGTATGTGGTGAATATTGTAACTTCAAAGGATCTTATAACTGTATTTTTACTGGTGTAACCCAAGAGAGATGTTATTATTCCTCCGGCGGGGTGTTACTATTGTATTTGGTCATCATAGAGTCATGAGGTAAATCCTCCATTATGTCTTGGGTATTTAGCACCCTAATAAATATAATATAATATTTTATTTAGTATTCCTAAGTGAAGTCAGCCTACTTAGTTAAGCTGGGGCTGACTTGTTAGGTTAAATGTCGAGTGACGAAAATAGTATAAATAGAGGAGATGTGTTCCTCATTTGAACACACACTCACTTGTGCAAAATGCATAGGATATATATATATATATATATATATATATATATATCTGTTGGAGGGAGGTGCACCTATCTGGGGTCTTATCTTTTACTTTTTTATACATCTTACAGAGAGGGACTGGTTTTTCTTCCCTGTGAGGGTTTCCCGGGATAAATCATTGTGTTTGTAACAAGACCCAAGCTAATTTTATTAACTCCAACTAAGAAGGGTTTGAGGAGTTCAATCCTCAAGTGCAAGATTCTTCTTGCAAGAAATCATATACCTATTTTTCTCAAACAACCTCTACTCCTCAACCAATATTTGTTTCTCAACCAACTCATCAACACTGCTGGCCTATCTCTGCTCATCACTCTATTGGTCAACCACTGCTCATGAATATGCTCATCAATATGCTGGTCAATCTATGTTGTTCATCCTCTTCTATACCCATCATTCTTCACTACTGCAACATTGATCATCAAATCATCATCATCATGGAATATCAACAAGTATATGCCATCAAGGTCCCAATATTGCCAACAAGGTCTGGAACATCATAGCATATGCATTATATTGTTCACGGCATCATCAACATCATATTAGTAGAATATATCATGTAGGTATGTAAGATCATCATCACACCCTCCATAAAGACTTCATGTGTGTGTGTGTGTGTGTGTGTGTCAATATAGAGTCTCACATACTAATATCAAAGATGAACTCCATCCATGAGAGACATGTGCCATCACAAGAGAAACCCAAAAGCATGAACCATACCTTTTAGAACATAAGAAGATGAAGAAACAATCGAAAAAACAAAATAAACTCTAGATCCTATCACCACATATCCCTTGTAATAATATTTCCAATGATCCATGAATTTTGTAATTTTGATTCTGTATGAGAAAGTTATGCCAATTTTAGTGAAGATGACCACAAAGTTTCACACTTTTTTCCAAGAGTTTCAAAATACCAAAGAGAGACTTGATTGATGAACAAATGAAATGTTTGATATTCTATTTATATAGGTCATGGAGGAAATTTAGTACCTCAAACTAGGCCGACATGCAATTCAAAATTACAAATAATTAAATTATCTTTTGTTTGGTCGGCTGACCCAAAAAGGTGGGTTACACCAACTTCAAAAATTAATATCTCTTCAACCTTAAGGAGTTATAAGATGCTCCACATATCAACAGAAACATATTGACGAGGACTAACTCCCTCCAATGGGTTTATTTTTAAATTCTTCAATTTGTTTAGGACTTCAAAGATTCCACACGTAAAGGTGCCAAAGACCATGTTACCTTATGCATAAGTTCCAAGGTCAAAGGATTTAATGGACATCATCAAAGGCATGAGGGATTAAATGGTATTCACATCCACATTCTTAACATCAAAAAGGAGGAGGTCTCCACCATATACTCATAACATGAAAGAAAGTGTCCAAGTGTCATCACGTGTGTGTGGGTGTCTTCATCATGCCATCAGGCAAGCAATGGGCTTCATGACCTTTGCAACAGAATTAAGTTCTTCATCAGGGGTTCCATGTATTCATGGGATTCTTCATAATACCAAGGAAATTTTCATGGGTTACACAACATTTCAAGGACCATACATGGTCATCATCATCATACAAGAGCTCCATGACCCCAAAAATCATTGCAAGATCATCAAACCACTAAGTGTGGGTCCAAGGAATTATTTAGGGCTTCTTCATTAAAAAATAGGTTTCATAGGATTCTTAATCCACCTCAACCACACCGGGAGACCTCCAAGGGTCAACATCCATCATGACATCATATGTGGGATTTCTAGGTATTCTTCTGAGCTACCATGACACCATAAGAGCATGAATGACCACATAATGGGTCATTGATGCTTCTCCAACCCATATAGGGATTCTCCATCATAAATGAAGGCTTCATAACCATCTCCAGGATCTTTAGAACCATCATCAAGGTCTTCAGCATCATCATCAGGGTCTTCAGCATCTTCAGCAAGGTGGTGGCTTCAAGATCCAGCCTTGTGGGTACAGGGAACTTGTCAACTAGGTACAAGGTACTTCAATGCACCAACCCACTCTATAAGGGGTCCAAGGAACTGCAAGTGGGACTTGGTGGCATCAATGACAACCTGTGGGGACACAACAATTCCATGTTGGCATTAATGACAATTTCATCAACACATTGAATACTGGATGCAAACCCAAACATGAAGGAATGTCAAGGTGAAAAGAGTTTTCTCCAATCTGCTTAAGGATAATGTATGGACCATATCGCAAAGGTTTCAACTTTCTGTATGGGCCAATGAAGCACTCCTTCTTTAGATGTAACCAAACCTGATCCCCAATTTGGAATGAATGAGGAATATGATTCTTATCGTGTTGGGCCTTATCTTTTGCATTAGCTTTCTGCAACATTTCTTGTGCTTGTTTCTGGATGTTGTAGATTTGGTCTTGAAACTTCAATGCGTTTTCCTTTTCTCTTCTGTTGAAGTCGGTGTCATTCGACTGTGTCAATGAAATGATCAAGTTGATAGGAATTGAGGGTTGAAATACATAACTGGTCTCAAATGGAATCTTACCCATTGAGTTGTGCTGAGAAGGATTGTAGCTGTGTTGTATGTATGGGATACTTTCATCCCATGTCCGATGATTCTTTTGGTTGTACATGAGAAGAAGTTGTACTACCAAATGGTTCACAATTTATGTCTTCCCGTCTGTCTAAGGGTGGAAAGCTGTCGACAAAGAAACTCTCATGGTGATATGTCAACAGAGATTCTTCTAAAAGATGTTGGCGAATTTGGCATCTATATCAAAAATAATGGTCGTCAAAAATCCATAGTGTTTCCAAACATGTTCAAGAAGAGTTGAGTAGTGTGTTGTATTTTTGTATTCTTCTTGCAATGTATGAGGATATCCATGTTGGAAAATATGTCGAATACTACTAATATCATGTCATGTTGATGTTTGGTAGTAGGATATCCGGTCAGGTAGTCCATATTAATAGATTCCCATGTTTGACTAGGAACATACAAAGGCGTGTAAAGTCCTTTTTGTTGATTCGACGGTTTATCAATGGCGCAAACCATGCACGATTGAATGTAACTATTGACATCATATTTAAGTGAAGGCTAATAGAAATAATTTTGGAGGATAACAAGAGTATTTTCTACTCCAAAATGTCATGTATTCTTAATGTAGTGGGTGTCCCAAATGAGCTATTGTCAGTGCTCACCGGTCGGTACACAAAGTTGTCCAAGGTTGTAAATCAAGGTGTCTTTTAGGAAGTAGTCAATAGAAGACAAATGTCGGTCTGAAGCTATTGATAAAACGTAGAAAAGTCACGATCTACCAAATATAATTGCAACCAAGTGGTGGTGTCATAACCCTACATACTCATCACTGTAGAAAGTCGAGTAATGGGTGGTCAACTAAGAAAATCGACAGAGGCATTGGATTTACCTTTTCGATACTTAATTAGCAATTGAAAGGTAATTAATCCACTTGATTGATCGAGTTGTTTGTAATTTTGAATCGAATAGGGAGAACTGTAAGGGCTTGCGGTCAGTGAGGATGATTGTTTCCTTCCCTATTATGTAATGTCTACATTGCTTAAGGGCTTGCACAATAGAATACATTTATTTTTCATACGTCGACTACATTCTAACAGTGTCATTGAAAGTTTCAGAATGAAAAGTGACTGTGTGACCAAAGTAAGTGATCATGACACCTAAAGCATACTCTGATGTATTTGTCTCAATATCAAAGGGTTGATGCAAATCAAGTAACACAAGTATTGGTGTAGTACAAATATGATATTTGAGTTGCTCAAATGCTTGCTATTGTGTCAGTGTCCATTTGAAGACAATTTTCCCATTTTCTTTAGTCAACTAGTTCAAAGGCTAGGCTATGTGACTGAAGTCGAGTATGAAGCATCGATAGAAATTCGTCAAACCAAGAAAACTTTTTAGTTCATGAATTTTTTTAGGAATGGGACAATTTGAGGATTTTTACTTTTTCTAGGTCAATGTGAATTCCTAGAGATTCAATTAATACCTCAAATATTTGATGTTGGTCATTGCAAATGAGCATTTTTCCATGTTTATATATAGTCGATGTTGTTGGAGAGTGTCAAAAACTTGTAGAAGTTGTTTGATATGTTCTTCACATGATCGACTGAAAAACAAGATATCGTCGAGATAGACAATAACACAAAAGCTGATGAAAGGTCGTAGAAGGTAAGTAAAAAAATCTCATGAAGGCCGCAGGTACATTGGTTAAGCTGAATGACATGACTAACCATTCAAACAATCCTTCCTTGGTTTTGAAATCAATTTTACATACATCAGTGGAATCGATTAGAATATGGTCGTATCTCGACTTTAGGTCGAGCTTAGTAAATAATTTATCACCTTTCAGATAGCTGATGAGTTCGCTTATCCTTGGAAGAGGGTATCTATTCTTTGCATAATTTTTTTTGAGAGCCCGATAGTCAATGCACATGTGCCAAGTCCCATATTTCTTTGCAACAAGGATGGATGGACTTCCACAAGGAGATGAGATGGGTAGGATGTGACCTTTGTTGATCAAATACTATATTTTCCTATGAGTCTCTTCATTTATGAGAATGGATCTTCTGTAAACATATGCGTTAGGTAAAGAAGAACTGGGAACAAGTTCTATGGAGTGTTTTACCTAGCAATGTAGAGGTACTCCGTTTGTATCTTGAAATACGTTCCAATATTTGTCAAGAATATGGTCAATATGTTGTTGTTTTCAAGAGATGCATTGGTCTATTAGTGGATAAATATACTCAACAGGACTCAAGCCAGATATCCCTAGTCCAAGTGTATCTAGAACAAATCAAGTACAAAATACATGCTACTTTCCTAGATTAATCAAGATACATGATGAAGAGATGAGTACCTTTCCTGAGATCTATAAGTCTTCTCCTCCTTGTTGCTCCAAACTCCAAGCCTTTGGATATCCAAATGCAAAACCTTATCAAAGAGACAGAACAAAAAAAGGGTCAAATTATACATAGATATAAGTTGATATAAGATAACAATAAAGGAATAAAACTCTAATATCATTAACATGATAACATTTATGGAAAGAGATTTGTATTACTGTAATCAAGGGAAATACATAGCATTACATAAGGAAAGAACATCAAAATCTAGACTTAGCGTTGCAATATTCCAACCAATAATCCAAGCCAACCCTCCAAAGCTATAAAATATCCTACCAAAGGATGATATTTTTCCTCGCAAAGGATGATAGGGATCACCTAGAAATTCCACCAGCATAAGAGTACCATAGTTATTCCTCCTTTCACAATGGAGAGGAGGTTCAATTTATAAGGCTAAAGGGATATAGTAGGTTGAGGATTACTAGGAGGGGTCTAAGGAATATTCCCCATAGGTTAGGGAACGTAATTCCACCTCACCTAGAATATAGGGATGATCCTCCACCTCATCTACCTTCGAGAAGGACCTCGAAACTTCTCTTTTTTCCCTCTAAACATCACTAGTGCACCTTGTTGTATGACACAGAGCACCAAAGAGGGCTGGTGCAGCTTGCATGAGGGGAAAGAGTGCCAATGGCACTCCTTGCATGAAGGGAAAGAGTGTCAACGCAACTTTCCTTGGGAGAAATAGCACTAGCCATCCTAGAGGAGGAAAAAGAGCGAGGGGAAAATTCAAACTCAATTAACTTTAGCTAGGGAAACTTTAGGGACTAGGCACAAGGTTTAAACATGGATCAAGATGAAAATATTTCAGTGTAACAAAATTCCCCCCCAAAGCATGAAGTTAGAGGAATGCGATAGGTGAATGCTTTGCGAATCGAAGAAATCGAAGGCACAAATATTGGGTGGAAGTTGTTGTAGTACAACTGACTCAAGTCTCATATGAATCATAACATGGCTTCCAACCAATACAATGTAGATCCATGGTAGTAGAGATAGACTAAACACAATCATGGCTACTAGAAACAAACATAGATCCATGATGAGATGATAACACATCCACAACCAATACAAAGTGGATCCATGTAAAATGACTCAAACAAACTCCATCGCAACCTGGGAAAGATATCTATTAACCCAAGGTCTTCAAGTTGAACCCACAATGATACGAATCTAACCATGTGATTACAATGTCTTGACATCGAACATGGTAGAAACCACTTGACTAACAGTCATTAATGTAAAATGTTAACAAGTGCAAGGGAAATCACCATGGATGTCAATGATTCCCGAGGTATCTCAGTACATCCTACCGAGTGTGAATAAAGGAATTGAAGTCGAACACTCAGTAGGATAATTCAATCAAGAGTCAATTATGTAAACGCATGTTTAAAATCAGATAACCTGTCATTAAGGAATGCATGCCCAAGGTACTTGTATTGGTTTCTAAGTCTAACACCTGGATGAGGTGTTGCATTCGAAAGGAATAGACTCATCGAAGGAGGGCCATGATGAATCCCCCATCATCAAAATGAAACAAAATCATAGATGTTTTAGAGTAAACCAGACAACAGAGTAATATATGAGACTGACTCAAAGATGACCGACATGATAGAAGGTATACTGATTGCAGACAGTGAACAAATGACTAAATCTCTCTTCAACATGGGCATGGAATGACTTGGTAGTATTGACTTGACGAGAATGATGCCAATACCCCAATGCAACTAACGACAGGAGTATTCCTGAACAACTCAAAAGAGGAAGAAGATCATGGAATTAGGAGGACTTGAAGAAAAAAAAACACCCAAGTACTAAATGCATAATAAAATGAGTACCATGTTCAAGAGTAACTATGTACTGCCGTAAATACAACAAAAAACAAAATCTTTCATTAATTTCCCCATCATGAAGTATGAGTACCTCATTTCATTTTTATGAGTTCAAAGAGGGTAACAAACACTCGTTGTCGCTCATAAAGTGATCAGTCCACTCTCATATGTTTTATGAACCTGTGAGAGGAGGGGATCATTCCCAAAAAGTATTCTTCATCATTTGATTTTATGAGTCCGACGAAAGTAAACTCATTTGTCATTTCATGTTTAGAGAGTCTGAAATGACTAAGAAGACTCCAAAATGGAATTTTTCATATATTTAGTCCCCGAGGCCGGAAAAAGTATAAACTAATTCCAAGGAGAAGTATTCCAGCCATGATTGGATGGAGTGCACCAATTTTGTAAGTAGTTCTCCCTAGTATGAAAAAGGGGTAAACTATCACCTGGAAGACGAATATTCAGGTCCTTTTATGAGCGTGAAGAAGGCAAGTTCACTCGAAAATCTCTTCATATTTTAAGAGTCTGAAAAGATATTAAAGAGGCCTCTATTATGATTCTTTTTTCATAATCCATTTTTAACGAGTCTGAAAAACAGTAAAAGTACACTCAATACCTCTTTGTTGAGTTTTTAACGATCACGTTGAAGGTATAAAAGGCACTCAAAACATTTTTTTCATGTTTGAAACCAAAGAACAAAAAAGCGAAAAGTAAGCTCAACACTATCTTACTGTTTTTAACGAGATCAAAGATGAGATGAAAGAATGCTCAGGGTATCTGGTTCATTTTTTAATGAGCTTGACATAGAATAGGAACTATGCTCAAACTATCATTTCATGTTTTAGAGAGCTCGAAACTAAAAGAAAGTATGCTCAAAATGACTCCCATTGATGGGTGATTTCCCAACATGATGTCCAATGTTTGGTACTTCCCCTGATATAACTGTCAAGTAGTTAAATTGAACACAAAGAGGTAGGATACATTCCCCCCAAGCTTCCTTTCATCTGCTTTACAAGCAGATGAAATGAAGGTTCAAATTTTGAGTCTTGACACAATGGAAGAATCTGTTTCATTTTTTAACGAGCTTGACATGAAAAGGGAACTCTGCTAAAGGTTGGTTTTATTTTTTAACAAGATTGAAACCAAGAATAAACATTGCTCAAGGTGACCTGTTTCATTTTTTACACAAGCTAGAAACATAAAATAACTATACTTGTGGGGAACTGTTTCACATTTACACAAGATTGAAATAGAAAATAATTGTGCTTGTGGGGACCTGTTTCATTTTTACACAAGCTTGAAACAAAAACTAATTGTGCTTGAGGACATCCATTTCATTTTTTAACAAGCTTGAAACAGAATGGGAACTATGCTCCCTAACATCTGCTTCAGTTTTTAACAATCTTGACATAGAATGGGAACTATGCTCACTGGCATCCGTTTCATTTTTTAACCAGCTCGACACAGAATGGGAACTATGCTCAATAGGAGTTTCTAAGCCAACATGATGTCTAGAGGTTGGTGGATTTCCCCCTAACTGGAGACATTCCTCCAAAGCTTCCTCATGAGGAGAATAATCTAAGGTTTTCAAACAACTGAAATTCGTCACAATCTTCAGAGGCAATAGACATGACAGGTGAAGGGGGAGTAACCACAAGAACATGTGGGACATTCAAGGAATTTTGATGACTAGGATTCATACAATGATCAGGTTTAACGAAGGAAAGCTAATCAATGGTCACAATATTCCCATCATGGGGAAAATACATCACTCGAAAGAGTGTGAAAACTACAAATTTCATGGAATAAACATAATCTTTCCCAAAGAGCAAATTAGAATATAAGGGACCTTGGACTACCATAACATCGATGCAGAAACATTTTCCTCCTAAAGTCAAAGGAAAATAAGGAAGGATCCCTAAAGGAACAGTAGGTTTTCGATTAAAATACAGTATCTGATCGGTGCTTAGCACAAGATGAGGAGAACCTATGTCTTTCCAAGTAGTTGAGGATAGACTACTAATATAATCCCCTTCGTCAATAATAGTGTGAAGTATACTCTTAGTGGTAAATCACATAGATCTCTGGAAAGGAACTCTTGAATGAATATGAGATTCTGTCATATTACTCTAGTCAAAGGAAATAACCTCATTACTTGCAGAGGATTCTATCAAAAGAGACAAAGTTTCCTCTTGCATAGAACAATCGGAACTAACTACGAAAACTTCAACAAGTTTCAGTTTACTCTCAACTGGAAGCAAGGGACAAAACGAAGACTGGGTCGAAGATACTACTTCAGTATCAACACTCTTTGATGAAAGAGTGGGATCAAGTGGACATGACATCAACTCAACCACTTTAACTTCACTCTGCAAAGGAAGAGTGGCACGAACTATCTGTTCTTCACTCTCTAAAGAGAGAGTGGGATAGACCAAGGATGGAACTGGATTGACCACTTCAACTTCACTCTTCAAGGGAAGAGTGGGATCGTCCTAGGTTAGAATTGGATCACCACTTTATCAACCAATCGGAGTTTAAGGGAAAACTTATGATAACCAGCTGGAAGCTGTTGTTGAGGAGCAGTAATATCTTCCAACAACTTAGAAGCTTCATCCATGAAAGGACAAAGGTAAGTAAGGTGCTTGTCCTTACATAGAAATCAAGGATGTTTGACCTTTCTATTCCAAATCTTAACCATAGAGTCACTCCTTGTATGGGTATCATCAGTGTGAAGACCAAAAGTTGATGACATTGGGTTTTGGGAAGCCTCATACCACACTTGTAAAACTCGGGATAGACCATGACAATATTTATGAATATGGTCACCCTTGAAAATTCTACAAGGGAACTTAGGTTTACGAGGTGTTATTGTGGGAAATTCAACTCTCTAAGTACTGTGATCAGTAGCTGATGGGATTCCAACACGACGATCAGAGGTTGGAGTTGTGACATTTTTCTTAGTTTTCTTCTTCTTAGCCTTCCTTTTATTCTTCTTCTTACCCTCCCATTTACTAACATCAAAGTTTTCAATAGGTGAAGAGGAAGAAAGGGAAGTCGATTCGACATTCAAGGAAGAAGGAGAAGGGTTAACATGAGGTTGATGCTCATGCATTGAAGGAACTTGATCTGACACAAAAGGTGCATTTGGTATAATAGGATTAGAGAATAACCACACATAAAATCCTATAGTCAATTTGGGAAGACTCAAAGTGGACATGAAGGGAGGACCAACAACTCTACAAGGGGGAGAAACAAAAGACATACCCTCAAAAGGGGTCTCTTGACTAGTGGTCATGGGAGAGTCTCCCATATCTGAACTCTCTAAGAATCTATGAATTACCACATAAATCAATTACTACTCGAGTCTAAAAGCAACAAGAAAACTATCTGAATAGGAGTGGATCAATAGTCTGGATACTCACGAGATTATCAAGCCTCTAATAGTAAAACGTGGCAAGGAGGATTGGGACCGTACCCATGCCTGAATACCTGACTACCTGGATGGCATGTGCATAGTAATCTCCCTGAGTGTTGTTCTCAGTGTATTGCAATGCCAAGACAGCCAAAAGGTTAACTCAGTTGGTCACAGGAATCCTAATAGGGTCTCCCAATATACATTAGGTATGGGGGAGGTCAAATCCATAGTAGTGTTGTCTAATGCACAACAGAAGCCTTGTGATATACTACCAAGTACGTGAAGTAATTTTCTATATACCCAAAGGTATGTGAAAATTCATTCTATATACAGGTCGATACGTGGAATAACTGCAAGCCCTCGGGATGCAAGGTAGGAAAACAACGACAGCTGCCACGCTTAAAGACATCGAAACACATCTCTAACTTACACACAGTTACTAAATGTTTTTAATCCTAAGCTAGCATTAATTTTATATTATGTGGTTAAGTGGATGCATGAGGTGTAGACAAGAAATGTAAAAGAATGCAAATCCTAACTACATGTCGATGCACATTTCTATTTCGATGAAAGCTACATAAGGTAGGGAAAGACCTTATTTTTTTTAAAGAATACAGGAATCAGATATCTAGCAGAGCCAAGTTCTAGCCAAATCCAACTATGAAGCTTTAAATACCAATATCAATCACAATTCTTGAAAAGACCCATGGATTCTCATGTTAGCTACAGGGGAGCCAAAAAATATATATTTGGCTCATTTTTTTTATTGAGTTTTCTTTTCAAACCGACATGAATCTGAACAGTAAGGAAAAGAAAAATTCCTTCCTAGAGTGCAACAATTCTAACTTTCTGCAATAATAGTCCAAAAAGAGCAACGAAATCAAAGATGCGACAAATATTAACAATGTATAAAACAAAGGAGGGAAGCACTTCGATTTTCAAATGCATGTATCAAAATGAAACTTGATAGATAAACTATTTTCATGCCTACAAACAGAAAATGAGAGAATATCTACAAGACCCTATTCATTCAGAAATCAAAAGGAATATGACAAGCATCCAAACAACTCGAAAACACTCAAGAATTTCTCCAAATTTACAAAAATGCAACCAAAAATAAGTGATTGAGGGTGGAGGAATGGTTTGGAAATCAGATCTAACAATATGAATAGATCTGAAAAGATCTAGTAATGTGATTAGGGATAGCAAGCCTAAACCAATAGGTGGGGGATTGAAATTTCCCTCCACAACCAAGTCACTCACTTTACTAGTAAAACATCCCAAACTCAACAAAATCCACTCCAAACAGAGGTAATGCTTGACCTAGGGGCTCTATGACTATCATATGCATCCTACAAATCACAATCCATCAACCCAACACCCAAAAATGAAGGAAAAATGAGTTTATCTTTGAGTTTTGAAGGGTTGGTGCACCTTCCTACACTGCACCAGAGTGCTAGAGAGGGGCTGGAACACTTAGTACACTAGGAAAGAGTGCCACTCGCATAATTAATCTTAAGGAAAATAGTTTTAGCATGACAGTGGCACTCTGTATACACTACCTAGGTGTGCCAGAGGGCCAGAGAGGGTATATCTCCTAAGGGAAAAGGTCTAGAGGTGTAGAACTAAACCCAAGAACAGTCAAGGAGGTCCAAGAAACTCTTCTAAGATGAAATTCAAAGGAGGGTGGGTATCTAGAGGCTAGAAAAAGGATTGATAAAGAGACATGAAATAAAAAACAAATGAAATCAAATTTATGTTATTCCCCAGTATGGTCGCCAAATTTGTTAGTGGATAAATCTACTCAAATGGACTCAAGCCAAATCTCCCTAGTCCAAGTGGATCTAGAACAAATCAAGTACATAATACATCCTACTTTCCTAGATCAATCAAGATGCAGGATGAAGATATGAGTGCCTTTCCTCGCATCTATAAGTCTTATCCTTCGTGTTACTCCAAGCTCTAAGCCTTCAGATCTCCAGCTACAAAACATTATCAAAGAGACAGAACAAATAAAGGGTGAAAGAATACATAGATATAAGTTGATCTAAGCTAATAGTTAAGGAAGAAATCTCTAAATATCATTAACACAATAACATTTATGGAAAGAGATTTGTATTACTGTAATCAAGGGAAATAGATAGCATTACACAAGGAAAGAAAATCACAACCTAGCCTTAACGCTGAAATATTCCATCCAACAATCCAAGCCAAGCCTTCAAAGAAAGATAATAGCCTCCAAAAGGATGATATTTTCCCTCCCAAAGGATGATAGGGATCACCTAGAAATTCCACCAACATAAGAGTACCATAGTCTTTCCTCCTTTCACAATGGAGAGGAGGTTCAATTTATAAGGATAAAGGGATAGAGTAGGTTGAGAATTAGGAGGAGGGGTCTACAAGTTTTTTTCCATAGGTTAGGGAACTGAATTCCACCTCACCTAGAAGATAGGGATGATCCTCCACCTCATCCACCTTCGATAAGGGCCTAAAAACTTCTCTTTTTTTCCTCTAAACATCACTGGTGCACCTTGCTGTAGGAGATAGAGTGCCAGATAGGGTTGGTGCACCTTAAATAAGTGGAAAGAGTGCCAGTGGTGCTCCTTGCATGAAGGGAAATATTGTCGGTGCACCTTTCCTTAGGAGAAAGAGTTCCAGCCCTCCTAAAGGAGGAAAAAGAGCTAGGGGAAAATTGAAACTTAATCAACTTTAGCTAGAGATACTTTAGGGATTAGGCACAAGGTTGACACATGGATCAAGATGACAAGATTTCAGTGTAACGGTGTTAGGTAAAGAAGAACCAGGAACAAGTTCAATGGAGTGTTTTACCTAGAAATATCGACGTACTCCATGTGGCTCTTGAAATACATTCCAATATTTGTCAAGAATATGGTCAATCTATTGTTGTTGTTTTTAGGAGCTGCACTGGTCACTGAGTCAAATCGTTGCTACAATCTTCCTTGAATGTTGAGGCTTTATCATAATGAACATGAATTTATGAGCATGGTTGATAAGCTTGTTTGTTTGTTTGGAAGATATCATAAAAATTGTTGATGTAGGTCGTCACTCTGGTATGTTGTACCTTTGATTCTAAATTTTGTCGATCATCTTCTAAGGTCGTGACTCATAACTTCCATGTTGATCCCATAGGTAAGGTTTCACAAATAGGGTGTTAGCTACGGAAACAAGTGCCATGTCACAAAGTACATACTTCATCTTCAAAATAATTAATGAAGTAGGTGAGTCTACATTGTTGATTGATCCTTAGCTCCTATCCATCCTTCATCCAACTAATATTATAAGGTTGAGGATATGGAGTAATGACAATCCCAAGCTTCTTCACAAGATATTTCGAAACAAAGTTCTTCTAGTTACCATTATCCACAATCAGATGTAATTGATTTTGTTGAACCCATATTTGTGTATGGATAGGAATTCTCATTCCTCCTCATCGATAAAAGTTAAGTTTGTCAGAGTGGTCGGTGTCTATGTCAAGACTGTTGAGGCTTCTATGTCATATTCTTCCAGAGTTTTGTCGGACAAGTCGGAGTTTGACAATTTTTCCAAAAATTTCTTCCAAACCTTGGAATCTGACATATCATGCCATGATGAATTGTGATAATCACACTATTTCCTAGCAGGGAGCTGCTTTCTATGTTCCCTTATGTATTTCCCACAATGCTTCTTGTGATAGTCTATTTTTGGCAGAGTCCGCTGAGAATGATTTCTTGACTTGTTAGAGTCAGTTGGTGATTTCTTGTTGGATGTTAGACCTGTTGTCTTGGTTGCAAAATATGGTTTTCCTTTTTGTTTAGCTTCAATCTTGATGGTGTAGTGGAATTCATTCGCAAGCATATTAACAGTACGGGGATAATATATTGTCGTACTTCCAGACAAGCAATTTTATTCTTATTGAACGCCAAGTGTAACCATGAGTCGATAGAACTTGTCTATGTAACTTTGCATGGACTGGTATTTCTATTTCCTTAGTTTCTTCCACTTCTTATACTGTTCTTCAATGTACTTGGGTGGGTAGAACTCATTTCGGAGATATCTGACAAATTTATCCCATGTGTCTATGTTGTCTCCTTCTCATTCCATCTTTGTTGATAGATTCTCCCACCAACAATGCATGGAGGTTGACATATTTAAGGATGCAATGGTGATATTTTTTGCTTCGGAGAGTTGATTCATGGAGTAGTAGGATTCAAGTTGTTGTACCCAATTGTCGATGGATTCTGCATCAATCTTTCCTTCAAGATTCGGTATCCAGATTCATTTGCACTTTGAAAGAGATGGTTTTATCAGAGTTAGATCTCGTCGAGGATTCTCTAAATGTCGAAGTGAATCCCGTTAGAATCTCGCTGAACTGGTAGAACATTTCAGTTTGTTGGTGCGATACTACTTTTTCTATGAGTTTCTCTTTCTCGTCGATTGCATGTCTATTTTCTATTTCGTCGACCATCTTTTCTGAAGTCGAAGGTAGTGTCTACTTGTATTGCAAGCATGTTTGAACATGTATAAGTAAATTAACTTTGATGGAAGTGTCTACACAACTTAATCTCTCAATATTGCTCAGATTCTGCTCTGATACCAATGATCTGAATCCCTAGGAGCACGTCGGGGGAAAACAATTTAATTGAATGAATCGAGCACTGTTATGGTGGAAGCATATAAATAAATGAGCAAAGAAGGAAATACACTACAGAAACAATGCAAGAATTCAAACCAATCTTGTTTATTCGATTAATAGTGTATGATGCACAATACTCTCTTATACATTGATTGATTGTATATTACAATAGTGTACATGCTTATATAGAATGTTGAGATGCTTGGGTGACTACTCGTTACATCCAGATACAAAAGAAGCTAGAATGGTTTGGAAGTTCAAATGTTACATATGACTGGAAGAAAAAGAGATAATTTTTCGTAGTCATGTCAAGACATGGAATTCGATGCTTCCTGTCGAGATGTGAAACTTGTTGAGGTTATGTCAAGGTTCAGACTTGTCAAGGTTCATACTTGTCGAAGTCGATGTTGAACCTATCGAAAGTCGACAAACATGCCAATTGTGGGTTGAATCAATGCATTTTACTAAGTAGTTCATAACTTGTCTCTAAACATAAGTTGTTTGAAAAATGCCATCTTGGCAGATTCCTTGCAGGGAAATCACCCATCATTGGACTGACTAATGCAAATAATCATCTAGTTTTTCATTTTATGTACAAAGAGTATACTATCATGCAAAATGGAAATCGTAGTCAAATGAGTTTTCATATTGTCAATGCTACATATTCAAGTTGGGAAGACATGTTATATTCTAATAGAAGATAAATCAAAATGGTGTATTTACATCTCATAACAACTAGAAACCTTTTATTAATCCAATTGATAGATCTGACTTAAAAAATATTGAAGGGGTAAATTATAATAAGGTATAAATATCTTATTAATTCATTTATAGAGAAGTGGGAAAAGTAAATGTAGGTGGTCCCCTAAGTTTAATTACCAACCTATTTCCATGACTAATGGTTGCATCAGTCTAACTATCGTTGCTTATACTCACACCCGCTTAACTGAATATCTCATAGTTTAATCTACTAAGTACCCCAGTAGTCAAAATGTGATAAAAACCAAATGGGTTTCCAATTGAAAAACATCGTTGACCTACTTTAGGTTTGGAGTGCTACCTAGATTCTATTGCTTGCAAGATATCCTTAGGGGCATCCACCAGAAGACACACAGATATAAGGTTCATTTGTAAAAGAACATTTAATTTTATCCTTGCATATTTTATGGGGAACAATATACCGAACTACAAATTCATCATCTACACATATTTTAAGTGATTGTTGTCAATGCATCAAATTCAAAAAGGGACAAGGAAGTAGAATGAATATATACATACCTTCAAGATAGAAATATCCTTTGTGTAGTCTACACCAACCAATGTACCCTCAAAATTATTTTGAACCCTTTAACAAAGAATGGAGAAACTACTAAATTTATTTTAGTCGACGATGGAAAAATTGAATAAATAAGAATATTTATTCTTCAAAACATTCAATGATGACTATAGAAAATAAGGGATCACCCATAAAATGCAAGAGTATTAAGCCAGGAATCCAATTGACTAAGCCTAGGATTTTTTGAGAGGGTATTTCCAATCACTACAAAATTTCACAAGGAGAATAAAATTTGATGTTAAAGCCTCATCCAAAGTTTACACCAGTACAAAATGAGAGATAAGTGACCAAAAAAAATGACCAAACCACATATAAATGACCACCTTTGGTTTGGAAATCACTAGTGGATAATTTCTAGTCTCTTATCATGTGACCAAAACTGTGGTCATATTTAGTTTGATCATTTATCGCTTGTATTTTAGTCATTAAATTGGTCGTATATATGGTCATTAATTGTCACAATTAATGACCAAATATATGAGTGATATATGATCAATTTGTTGATAAAAAATATGATCAATTAATGACCACAAGACAAGCTCTAAATGACCAAACTAAATATTACCGTAAATTAGCCACCAAAAATGCCATTTGGTTGTTTATATGCGAATTTTGGTTGCTTATCTCTAATTTTTTTGTCACTTATCTCACATTTTTTTGTCACTAATTTAGTCATTTGTAGTCATTTTATATGCGAATTTTGGTCATTTTTTTTGTCATTTATCTCTCATTTTTTGTCACTAATTTAGTCATTTTTAACCAATATTGCAATATCATTAGGGCACAGAGAAATCGAACCACCAACCTCATGCTTGTAAGGCAAGAACCGTTTCATTGAGCTAGCACCCTTTAAGAATTTGGGAACCAACTTACAAAGATCTCTATAATGATAAAAAAAAATCAATACACGCCTTTGAGTATATAATGGCTATCAAATGATGATGGATTGTTTAAGTTCATAAGATATGATCCAACAAGTTATGAAACCCATAAACCTTTTTGAGGAATTTTGAACAAAACTTAATAAATTGGTTCAATGAGATTGCAAAAATTACTATTCCTTGGAAACTGTAGGTGTACCACTATATGGAACCTATAAACAAAAAACATCTTAGTGTGGATGCCAAGGATAGAAAAGATAAGCATGATCATCCTGGAGCAGTGTGTAAGTGGAACAAAAAGGAGAATCAAAAGAGGATGATCAACCCAATATTTGGTGCTTCACATGGATCCTATACACCATGGGATCGGAAAAGTTCCTTCTTCCATCAAAATAATGACTAGACATAAGGAAAAATGGTTAGGATATATTGTGAGGTCAATTCAAATTGTTTATTCGTTGCCCAGGGAAATGTTACAGTGCTTGCACTAGGACATCCAAATGATCCCCATCAACATTTAATATAAGCATATTCATGGGGCCATAGATTAAAGGATCAATGTGTCTTTTTATCTTTTTCTTCAGAAAATAATCCCATCAGGCTGTTAGTTTTTCAACATTTAAGCTAGCATTATAACAAGATCTTTTCACTGAGAGAATAACAAGCACAACAATCACATAAGCACATCACAAGAGACAANATATTAAAACACAATAGTCTCAAGCATGTATAGTCATGATCATTTCAAACAGAAAATAATAAGCATTAGCATTCAAGGTTTATGTAGGATTCAAATCATAAGAAGCATAACATGTCTAAACCTGTAATTACTCAAACCTATGACTCTTCAGGTTAGTTGCATCATCAATCAATATAAGAGATATAATATGCATAAAACCTGTGATTATTCAAACCTATACCTTCATGATTCTTCTAGTTAGTCATATCATCAATTATGGTAAGAAACATAATA
>LPNX011149823.1:567877-600974 GCA_001517045.1 Pseudotsuga menziesii
AAAGAATAATACATTCCGAAGTTACATATACATCAACACAGGCATGCTATGAAACACTAGGAGAAGGAGTAGAATCAAATATACTTAAGAGATTACAATTATGACACGACATAGGACTCTACTCTGTTGAATTTGTGCAAATGTTGGAAAAATGGTATCACTATATAACATCTATGAACAACATCAATTCAAATATGAATGCAAAACCTACCATGTCAGAGGAATACTCGATGGCACAAGCTCAATCTTTCTAAGAGAAATAAAAACAGAACCCATAAATGGAAGCTCTGGGGGGCTACACGCAGCATCAAAATGCAAAATCAACACCCTAAAGAAGTTCCATCTAGAGTTTGCATTGAAAACAAGCAAGCATTCATAATATAGACAAAATTTACTATGATAATATAATAGGACATATTTCACTTACCTAGAACCCCAATGTGATTACTCTGTCGGTCAGTTTTCTATTTTAGTCACTACAAAAATAACTTGTCATGCCAAAATCCACAATCTTTAGAATCCCATTATTATCCATTGGCATATTACATCATATTTAAAGAATAATATTTCTCTGACATATTTCCAAAATAATGCAACCCTTAATCTTCTCATATGGATATCATATTTTCTAATATTTTACGGCTTACAATGTTGAGTATGATTGTCATTGATATCAAAGAAGTTCATTAATAAAAAAGGAAAAGGATAGAAATTCGATGTAAATGGTCGAAAGTCAAAAGTATCAAAGAAAAATTGGTCAATAGTCAAATAAAGTTTGTTGGTGTCGACTCATTTTTTATGATCGATTATTTGTAAATTAAATCAAAATTCAACTTCTTATTGACCATTGTTAGTCAATTCAACTGTTGGTTGTCGACCATTGTTAGTTGAGTCAACTACTTGTCAATCATTGTCCGTTAAGTCGGAATCTGAATTCAGACATAGAACCAAAATCGCATGTCGAAGTCGCAGTCAGAAACTCAAACGGAGTCGAAGTTGAAATTAGCTAAGTCGGAGTCGACATTGAAATGAGCTAAGTTGGAGTTAGCGCTTGACATTGAAATTAATTAATTCATAGTTGGATCTCGACATTCAAATCAACTAAGCCGGAGTTGGAGCTCAACATTGAAATCAACTAAGTCATAGTTGGATCTCGACATTCAAATCAACTAAGTCGGAGTTGGAGCTTGACATTGAAATCAACTAAGTCAGAGTCAGAGCTTGACATTGAAATCAACCGTAGTTGGAGTTGGATCTCGACATCGGAATCATCAAGTCTAAATCTATAAAGTGTAGTTTGACATCAGAATCGATAAAAGTCAAAATTGGTGGACTTTTGTTCAACATCGAAATTAACAAATTCGAAGTTGAAATGATCGAGTCAGAAATGATAGAATATGCAATGTATTCATGATTGTAACCAGGAATATTTCACCTTCTACGGACAAAATTTGTTCCTCTGGTCTGAATGGTTCAGATCCAGCCCAATGAGTGAATGACAAAGGATGAAGACCTTCCCTGGATGTCATAGACACCTGGAATGCTGCTTCGAAAGTGAACTTGTGTACCTGCAAATAGATCAAAAATGAAAACACATCAAAGCTACCAGAAAATCACCTACTTATCTATGTTAGTGACTAAGGAATCTAACAACATGTACATGCAAAATCAAAACAACATTAATGTGGGATGGAAATCAGCTTTGCATTAAGATGTATGGAGAATTTTACAACCAATTAAGCCTTAGTGTCGACATGCATATCCATGAGACAAACACTTCATCCCCATAAGCTCCAACTTTGCTCTTTAAGCTCTCCAATGGCTTGGGCCAAGTGGTCAATCCAACAGCATAACAATACCTCTATAGTTCCCCCCCTCAACCATGGACATGAGCTTGTATTTATAAGGCTCAATGGATAGAAATGGTTGAGAGATTTGTGGATGAGGTGGCCTCTAAGATCCTATGATGTGGGATCTCAAGATCAACTGACCCATAATGATAGGGATAAGGGAGGACACAAGGCTCATGATCTAGAAGCCTCGAGAAACTTCTCTTTTTCCCATTTTACCCAGGGTACTGCTTTTATCCTCTTATGACAGAGCATTTTAGATGAGAAACTCTTATGGACTAAAGGCCACATGCGGTGGCACCACTTATGGAAAACAAGATGAAGGCGGTGCAAGCAAGGTACCGCTCATGGTTCATAGGGAAAGCGCGGTGCTGAGTATTTTCATGTAAAATTGACAAACAACATGGGTTTCCACTCCAAGTGTTGGGATTAAGGGTAAATATGTAAGTGGAAGGTCTTATCACATGGTGGTGATAGGATTTGGGTGTAACAGGATGCCCCCCAAAGCGTGAGTCTTAGAGGGATACGATAAATGCGAGCTTTGAGAGAACAAGCTGTCACCCAGAGATGAAAATCTCAGCTTGATTGGAGCATGTCGTCAAGTAGGCATCTATATTACATCAATATTTTTGACTCATAGACACAAGTAACCAACTCATGGATGCAGACCAATACAAGGTAGATCCATGGGAGGAATAAACAAGCATGGCTACTGTAATATAGTGTAGATCCATGTGATAGAGGACTCAAACTTGGACATAGCTACCAGACATACAATGTAGATCTATGTCATACAGACACAAATTTGAGCATATTCGTGACCATACAAATGTGGATCCATGCTAGATATACAAAACTCCATCGCAACGTGATCGTAACCTGGGGAAAAGCAATGAGCGCTTTAAACAAATACCGAGGGTCTTTGTCTCATCTTCTACAAAGTACGATTATATCCATGTGATTACAATGATCTGAAGTCGAACATGGTAGAAACCACTTGACTACCGGCCAATGATGTGAACTGTTAACAAGTGCGATGAAGATCACCATTGATGTCAATGATTCCCAAGGTACCCTAGTACAATCCACTGAGTGTGAATAGATGTCTTGATGTTGAACACCCAGTCGATTCTATCGATCAAAGGTCAATGATGTGAACCTATGTCAAGAGAGAGAGAATCTGTCATTAAGGCATATAGATTTCAAGGTACTAAGTTTTTGTTTCTAAGACTATTTCCTGGATGATGAGCTGATGTCGACAGGGATAGTCTCGTCGAAGGAGGGCCATGATGAGTCCCACATCGACGACACAAAACTCGGAACATAGTTATGGAATGATGTGAATGTAGTAACCATAGGTCTGACTCAAAAGTATTGACACAGAGATCGTTTTGACTGCAGAGGAAAAACTTCTTCAAATTCCCTTTGAACATCGGGCGGCAAGAGAAAAGACTTAGCAGCATGACTAAACGGGACCAACACACAGTGCAACAGTGGACAATGCATTCTTTTGAAAGACTCAAAGGAGTGACATGAATCATGAAAGTGGATCATCATAGAGATCAGCTGAATACCCAATTGATTGAAATGATATGCAAACAAGTGCCATGTTCAAAGGTAACGACAAACTAATGCCATTTATTTGCAAAAATTATTCCCTTCCCATTTTCCCCATCATGATCGATGAGTTCCTCTTTTTGGTTTTATGAGTTCAAAGAGGATAACAAACACTAGGTATAGCTCATCCGAAGACAAGTCCAAACTCATATGTTTTACGAACCTGAGAGAGGAGGGGTTTGTTCCCAAAAAAGTGTCTCTCTATGTTTAATTTAACGAGCCCAATGAAAGAAAACTCGGTATCATTCATGTTTAGAGATTTTGAATGATTAAAGAAGAAGACTCCAAAGGGTCCTTTTTCGTATGATTTAGTCCCTAAGGCCTGAAAATGTGTAAAATCATACCTTAGAGAACTCTTCTATTCATGATTGGCTGGAGTGTTCCTTTTTCGTACATAGTCTATCCGAACCGAAAAAGAGATAACCTACCATCGGAGAGACGAATCTTCAAATATTTTAACGAGCGTGAAGAAGACAAGATCACTCGACTATATTTTCACATTTTAAGAGTCTGAAAAGAGCTTAAAGAGGACTCTATTAGAATTTTTCATGTTTGAATCCAGAGCATGAAAAAGTAATAAACTAAGCTCAAACCAAATTTCATGTTTTAACCAAAGCACGAAAAATGAAAAGTAAGCTCAACACCATCTTACTGTTTTTAGCGAGCTCGAAGATCAGTTGAAAGAATGCTCAAAGATTGGTTTCATTTTTATGCAAGCTCGAAACCAATGGGTAAACTATGCTTGAAAAGATCCCATTAACATGATATATAGAGGTTGGAAGCTTGCCCTCGGCATGATTGCTAGTGAAGCTTACCCCTAGCATGGTTGCTAGCGGCTCGACATGCCCCCAATCTTCATTTCATTTGACGAATATTCTTCCATACACAACTTAAAAACCTGGTTACTAATGTGAAAATGTTCATCAGTGGGGTAGGAAGAACGAGAATCGGGCAGGTGAAAAGAAGGTTCGAGTTCTAACACTAAAGGGAAGACTTGACTCAAGGGAAGGGGATCTATTTCATTTTTGCACAATCTTGAAACAAAAGATAACTATGCTTGGAACATGGTTTCATTTTTATGAAATCTTGAAACCAAAAGGTAAACTATGCTTAAGGAAACCTACTTCATTTTTTAACGAGCTTGAAATAGAAAATGAACTATGCTCAAGAATGGTTTCATTTTTATGCAAGCTTGAAACCAAAAGGTAAACTATGCTTGAGGAGATCCATAGGAGGTAAAGTTTGAATCTAGAGCACTAAAAAGTAATAAACTAAGCTCAAACCAAATTTCATGTTTTAACCAAAGCACGAAAAATGAAAAGTAAGCTCAACACCATCTTACTGTTTTTAACGAGCTCGAAGATCAGTTGAAAGAATGCTCAAAGATTGGTTTCATTTTTATGCAGGCTCAAAACCAATGGGTAAACTATGCTTGAAAATATCCCATTAACATGATATACAGAGGTTGGAAGCTTGCCCCTGGCATGATTGCTAGAGAAACTTACCCCTAGCATGGTTGCTAGCGGCTCGACATGCCCCCAAGCTTTGTTTCATTTGATGATTCTTCTTCCATACCCAACCTAAAAACCTGGTTACTAATGTGAAAATGTTCATCAGGGGGGTAGGAAGAATGAAAATCGAGCAGGTGAAAAGAAGGTTGAAGTTCTAACACTAAAGGGAAGACTGGACTCAAGGGAAGGGGATCTGTTTCATTTTTACACAAGCTTGAAACAGAAGGTAACTATGCTTGGAACATGGTTTCATTTTTATGCAAGCTTGAAACCAAAAGGTAAACTATGCTTAAGGAAACCTACTTCATTTTTTGACAAGCTTGAAATAGAAAATGAACTATGCTCAAAAATGGTTTCATTTTTATGCAAGCTTGAAACCAAAAGGTAAACTATGCTTGAGGATATCCATTTCATTTTTTAACGAGCTTGACATAGAATGAGAACTTTGCTCAAAGGCATCTGTTTCATTTTTAACGAGCTTGACACAGAATGGGAACTATGTTCACCACATGGTTTCATTTTTATGCAAGCTTGAAACCAAAAGGTAAACTATGCTTAAGGAGTGGTTTTATTTTTTAACGAGCTTGAAACCAAAAGTAAACTATTCTCTCCAACATGCTCCTACCAACATGATATCCAGAGGTGGGTAGGTTGCCCCCATTTCATAAAAGCCAGCGGCTTAGCTCCATTATGGTGTCCATAAAATAGAGCCATGCCCCCCATTTTACCTATTATGGGAAGAAGATAACTAGAAGGGGAAAGAGACACAAGAACATGCGGCACATTCAGGGCAGTCTGATTATTAGGAGTGACGCAATGGTCAGGTGTAACAAAAGAAAGATGATCAATGGTCACAATATTCCCATCATGGGGAAAATGCATAATTCTAAAGAGTGTGGACACTACTGCTTTCATGGCATAAACATAATCACATCCAAGGAGTAGATTGAAATCTAAAGGACCTTGGACCACCATAACATCAATACAGACAATTTTCCCTCCTAATGTAATAGGAAAATAAGGAAGGGTCCCTAAAGGTGAGGTAGGCCTGCGATTAAACGCTAGTATCTGATCAGTGGCTGGCACAAGCTAAGAAGAACCTAAAGATTTCCAAGCAGTTGAGGATAGAATACTAACAAAATCCCCTTCATCAACAATAGTGTGAAGTATCCGCCTAGCAGTAACATTCACAACTATCTAGAAAGGAACACTCAAATGAAGACGAGACTCTGTTAGGTTACTCTAGTCAAAGGAAATAATCTGATTAAATGGGAAGGGTTCTATCGAAACAGACAAAATTTCCTCTTGTCGAGAACAATCAGAATGAAGCATAAAAACTTTAGCAGGTTTCAGTTCATTCTCTACTGGAAGAGAAGCACAAGGTGAAGATTTGGTCAAAGAGACTACTTCAATCTTAACACTCTCTGACGAAAGAGTGGGATTGGGTGGAAATGACATCGACTCGACCACTTCACTCTTTGAAGGAAGAGTGGGATCAATTACAGATGAAACTAAATTGATCACTTGGTCAACCAGCGAGGAATCGAGCGATGACTTACAATCACTTGTTGTAATCACCTGTTGATGATCAGTAATATTTTCCAACCAACACGAAGCTTCATCCATGCTTGGACAAAGAAAAGTATGATGCATAGCCTTGCATATCAAACAAGGATACAATACTTTACCCTTACGTCCTTTTACCAATGGGTCACTAGATGAGGGAGTATCATCAACATGATGATCAGAGACTGATGACACAAATGGTTTGGACCATTTAGACCACTGTTTTTGTACACGGGAGAGACCGGGACACTCCTTAAAAAGGTGGTCCCCCTTGCAAACCTTACAAGGGAACTTGGGTTTTCCAGGAATTCTCTTAGAATGAGCACCATCAAGAGCAACTAGTTGCTTCTTTTTTTCTTTCTTATCCTTCTTCTTCTTACCCTTCCCTTTCTTCTTCTTATCACCATGACTACTAACCATAGAGCTTTGGTCAAGCGAAGAAGAAGAAAGAGCTGAAGCCACAACCAGCGAAGAAGGAGCGGGTATAGGTTGAGGTCGATCCTCTCTCAGAGGAGAGGTGAAATTTGAGGCATTAGGTGTAACAGGAATTACCGGATTAAACAGCCAGATTGGTAATCCTATAGTTAACCCAGGAATATTTAGAGTGGCAATAAAGGGAGGACCAATACCTTCACTTGGAGGGAATACAAAAGGTACACCTTGGAAAGGGACCTCTTGAGTGGTAGTCCCAGATGAGGATTTCATCTATAAACTCTTTGATAACCCCCTGACTACCATGCACAAGCAATTACTACTCAAACTAAAAGAAATAAGAAAACATGTGAAAGGAGTGGATAAGAGTCAGGAACCTCCCAAGACAGGCCAAAAGGATAACTCAGATGGTTTGAGGATTCCTAAAAGGGTCTCCCGATATACACAAGGTACATGGGAGCTCAAATCGGTAGTAGTGTTTTCTAATGCATAATCGTTCACAAGGGGCCTTCCTATATACAATCGAGTACGTGAAGTACCTTTCTATATACCTCAAGGCTACGTGAAAGGTTGTTCGATATACTGACGGTATGTGGAAGAACCGCGCAAGTCCCAGGATGTAATGTGAATGAGTAACGACAACTCCTACGCTTAACGAAACCCGAACACGTCTCTAACTTATCACTCAAATTGCTAAAATTTTTAACCTTGTACTACCATTAATTTTATCTTGTGCATTTAGGTGGAACCATGGAGTGAAAACTTGAATTTAAAAAAGATGCATATTGATCTATATGGTAGTGCAAGTTTTCCTCTTAAATGAAATTATACCTAAGAGAGGGAGAGAGGTTTACTTTTCTTTCCAAAATGCACACCCAAATGCAAATGCAGTTCTATCTTTTCAAACGAAAAGTAAAATATCAATGCACCCCAAACAATCTTTAAAGCAAAAAATAAAAAAGAGATCTAGAGAACATCTAACATAAATAAATAAAATTTCTTATCTTTTCATGCTTGAAAAAGATGCATAAAAACTCAATGGAAAGATGATTTCACTAACGTTTCCAAACAAATCTAACTCTAATGCACACAAAGTTGAAAACATATATTTCTTCTTAATGAAAGTAAGATCTAGAATTTGAAACAATCATGCACAATACAAGAATAAAATCATTCAACAAATTTGTGAATAAAGAAAAAGAGAGAGAATCCAAAACTTCTCTTTGAAACAGATAAGGAAATGAAGAACCAATATTTCCTACCAAGCACTGAAAAAATCAGCATGCAAAAGGAAACAAGAATCACCCAAGCAAAGAAAGACTCAAAACAACATGGATCACTCATGCATTCCAAGTCCAAACAAACCAAAACCTACTCATGAAAATGAAATTTATATTTTCCAATTCCAATGAATAATATCTACAAAAAAGAGCAAGATGTTTCAAGAAAAGAAAAGAATGTAAAATCTAATGCAAGAAACACAAACTCTCTTTGAATGCAAAGGGAATATAACAATCAAAACGACTGCAGAATACACAATTCATCAAAAAGTAATCCAAAAACACACAAAAAATCAAAATACAAAGTCTGGAACAAGGCCTACCTAGCATTGCATTGGAGGGGTCTTGATAGAGCGGTTCTGGACCAGCACCGCTTCTGGATAACAGGACTCAGGTGGTGGCACCGCGTGCTACTAACAAGGTTCAGGCGGTGGCACCGATTCTCACCAACATCATACAAGAGGTTCCCTGTATAGATACAAAACACAAAGGAGAATGATAGATCAAGTTAGAAAAATATCAGATCTAGGTAGAATTCGATGGATTGATGGTAAAAAAGAGCATAAAAGGTCGAAATAATTCAGATCTGAATAGATCTAGAAGTTTCAAAACAAAACACACTGAGTCAGATAACAAATCTGACTGAAGAGAGTTGGAGATGGAGCCTGGATTCGGACAAGAGTTGAAGAACTGAGGAAGATCAGATCAACTGATACATGTATCTATCCCCAGCAGAGTTGTCATATTTGTAACCAGGAATATTTCACCTTCTGCGGACAGAAGTTGTTCCTCTGGTCTGAATGGTTCAGATCCAGAACAAATGAGTGAACGACAATGGATGAAGACCTTCCTTGGATGTCATAGACACTTGGAATGTTGCTTCGATAGTGAACCTGTGTACATGCAAACATATCAAAGCTACCAGAATATCATCTACTTATCCATGTTAGTGACTAAGGAATCTAACAACATGTACATGCAAAATCAAAACAACAGTAATGTGGGATAGAAATCAGATTTTCATTAAGATGTATGGAGAAGTTTACAACCAATCAAGCCTTAGTGTCGACATGCATCTCCATGAGACAAACACTTCATCCCCATAAGCTCCAACTTTTCTCTCTATGCTCTCCAATGGCTTGGGCCAAGTGGTCAATCCAATAGCATAACAATACCTCTATAGTCCTCCCCCTCAACCATGGACATGAGCTTGTATTAATAAGGCTCAATGGATAGGAATGGTTGAGAGATTTGTGGATGAGGTGGCCTCTAAGATCCTATGATGGGGAATCTCAAGCTCAACTAACCCACAATGATAGGGATAAGGGAGGACACGAGGCTCATGATCTAGAAGCCTCGAGAAACTTCTCTTTTTCCCATTTTACCTAGGGTACCGCTTTTCTCCTCTTATGACAGAGTGGTTTAGATGAGAAACACTTATGGACTAAAGGCCATAGGGGGTGGCACCGCCTATGGAAAACAGGATGAAGGCGGTGCGAGCAAGGTACCGCTCATGATTCACAGGGAAAGCACGGTGCTGAGTATTTTCATGTAGAATTGACAAACAACATGGGTTTCCACTCCAAGTGCTAGGATTAAGGGTAAATATGTAAGTCAAAGGTCTTATCACATGGTGGTGACAGGATTTGGGTGTAACAATGAGGTTGATTTTCGACATCAGAATCGATTAGTCAGACTCATAATTGAAAATATCAACATGTTGTACATCAAAGAATGAAAGAGTCAAAAGTTGGCATGTCTAATTCGGGATTATGAATTTGAATATTTCATAAACATATGGTTAAAGTTGCATGTTTAAAATGAGAAGGTGATTCTAAAATTTGTTTTTTTGTAAAGTGTCATGATGAAGAGTTGTGACTATTAGGAAAATAGGCATGATTGAAGGTATATAAATAAGGCTTTAGTCTTCCAAATAAAGTGTCTCTTTACATTCAAAATTGCAAATCATTTAGTCTACAAAAAACAAAGAACACTAGTTATTAAAGGGAGGTTGGGAAGCGCAAGGGAAAGCAATAAAAAACATGTAGGAAGTCATAGATTCCTTCCAGTCATTGCTGGTAAACAAGGTGTTGAAGCATCCTTCAATTGTAGCTGAACATTTTGGGTGTTGTAGCATCCAACAAGTTGTTTCTTGAAAAATACTTGTAAATACAATTTTGTAGTAATAAAAGTGTTTGTGGTTTTCTCAATTGGGTTTCCATGATAAGTTCATGTGTTTTGTTTCTATTGTTGATTTTATTTTAAATAGTGATAAAAATTAAAGAAATATATGAATATTGATTCACCCCCCCCCCCTCTCAGTATTACTTGGTTTTCCAACAATTGGTATCAGAGTCCGTCTCTTCACGAAAGTTTAGCTACTTGAAGAGAGATAGTCTATCACTATGGATCAACAAGGAAAAGTGACCTCCCAGGTTCCACTATTGAATGGTGAGGATTATGCATTCTGGAGTGTTATGATGAGAATTAATTTAATGTCTATTGGAATTGAAGTTTGGTTATCTATCTAAACGGAGTATATATATCCAAAATATCCTCCCACATATCTTGAAGGAATAAAATAATTTGGGTACATTGCAAAAGCTGTTAATGCAATCTTGGATGGTTTAAACAAAACAGTCTTTGCCAAGGTAATGCATTGTGAAATAACAAAGAATATTTGGGACAAGCTGCATACCATCTATGAAAGAGATACCAAGGTAAAAAGGGCCAAACTCCAGACATTTAAATCTCAATTTAAAAGTCTAAAAATAAAGGAAGAATAGAACATTTTAGAATACTTTGAGAGAATAGATGAAATTGTTAATGCAATTCAAGGGCTAGGAGTAGAATTGGAATAAATAGAAATGGTTTTAAAAACTACTAAGATCACTTCCAATTATTTACAATCCTAATATATCCACCCTAGAAGATATAAAAAATATTGACAAGCTTATCATGAATGAACTATATGGGATCCTCATAGATTATGAAATGAGGATTGGATAAGATAACTCTCAAAAAAAGGAAGAAACTTTTAAGGAATCCAAAGTAGCTAAGAAATCCAAAACAAATATTCAATCAGAAGAATCTGGTGATGAAGAAACACTTCTTGTTAAAAATATTAAGAAGGGTGCAGGTAAGTACAAAGGGAAATTACCCTTAAAATGATTCAATTGTAGGGGAATTGGTCACTTTGCTTCTAAATTCCCTTATCCCAAACATGAAGACAATGACGAGTTCCCTGAAACTTCAAGAAGAACAAATGGGAATTTAGGAAGAAAAAAAAATAAGAACTTTTACTCCATGGATGATAGCTTCTTAGGTGAGTCTAGTGAAGATGAAGAAGCTAAAGTTCTATTCCTGGGAAGATAGAGCAAAACCCTGAAGAAGAATTAGAAGGAGTGGTAGACCTTGAAGCATAACTCATAAGTGCTCTTGAACAATTAAGGAAGTATAAAAGGATGTACAAACAATTAAAAACCAAAGTGACCGAGTTTGAAGAGAAAAACAATGATACAAAAAGAATTATTGTTGACTTAAAATGTTAGCTTCAAGAAGCTAAAAAGGTTGGAAATAGTCTAGAGAAACAACTCAAGAAAAGAGAACAAGAAAATGAAGATAATGAATATGAAAACTCTCCTAGATCTGATACAAAAACCCCATTTATAATAATTTAAAAGAATCATCCTAAAGCTCTAATCATAGGTGACAAAAATGCAAGAGTTATTACAAGAAGAAGACTAATGTTTCAAGAACAAGCATTAATCTCATTGGTTGAGCCAAAAAAGATTGCGTAAGCTAGAAAAATTAATGATTGGATCAGCGCCATGAATGATGAGTTGGACCAAATAGAGAAAAACCAAACTTGGGAACTTGTCCCAAGACCCGAAAGCATGAACGGTATTGGGACCAAATGGATATTCAAAAACAAGTTTAATGAGGATGGTCGGGTCATAAGAAACAAAGGCAGACTAGTATGCAAGCGATATGCTCAAATAGAAGGTATTGAATTTGAAGAAACTTTTGCACTTGTGGCAAGACTTGAATCCATAAGAATGTTTTTAGCATTTGTATGCTACAAAAACTTCAAATTTTACCAAATTGATGTGAAATATGCATTCCTTAACAGATAAATTGAATAAGAAGTCTACATTGAACAACCCGAAGGTTTTCTCTTATCATAAAATAGACATTATGTTTGCAAACTAGAAAGGGAACTCTATGGTCTCAAACAAGATCCAAGATCCAAGATCCAAGATAGAAGAGGGGCCACTAACAGTAATCTCTACATAAAGTTTGAAAAAAACATGATAATTGTTGTTGTCTATGTTGATGATATCATATTTGGAAGTGATCTATAGGTTATGAGTGTAAAATTTGCTTCAGAAATGAAGGAGTTTGAAATGTCAATGTTGCCAGGGAACTGACATTTTTATTTGGCCTACAAGTCTCTCAAATCATAAAAAGGGATTTTCATATCGAAAACCAAATATATCAAAGATATGTTGAAAGAGTTTAAATGGAAGAATAAAAACCAGCTAGTACTCCTATGGTCACAGGTTGTAAATTAAGCGAGGATGATGAGTCTCCGGAAGTATATCATCCCATGTATATGTCAATGATTGGTATTTTTATATACATAAAAACTACAAGACCAGATGTGATGCAATATGTAGGTTTGGTCACCAGATTCCAATCAACCCCCAAAGAAACACATGTGACAACAGTAAAAGGAATCCTTAGATATCTGAATGGAACTATGGAGTATGGTTTATGGTATCTAAAAGGAAACAACTTCTCTTTGAAGGAATTTACTAATGCAGATTGGGAAGGAAGTATTGATGATATAAAGAGAACTAGTGGAGTGTCATTTTACTTGGTAAATTTTTTGGTATCATGGCTAAGCAAAAAACAGTCCTCCATTTCATTTTCGACAAAAAAATCCGAGTATATTGTTCTTGCATCATGTTGTACTCAAGTCATCTGGATGAAACAAGCATTAGAAGATCTACTTGTGAAATATGAGGACCCAATTTAGATACACTGTGACAACATGAATTCTATAAACATATCCAAAAATCTAGTTATGCACTCCAAGACCAAGCACATTCCAATGAAAAATAACTTTTTAAGAGAACAAGTGTCACAAAATGTTGTCAAATTGGATTATTCGTATACAAAGGAACAAATTGTGGACATCTTTACTAAACCACTGAATCGATGGTCCTTTCTCTATCTCATATAGAATCTAGGGGTAATAACTCTTCCTTAGGATAAATTGGAAATTGTACCCTGTCACAAAAGGTGGCTAGATTCAATAGGGGGAGAAATGTTGACATGGGGAGTTTTGAGATCCTTTGTCATTAATGTGAAAGGGGGAGAATTTTGGAGATTTGTTGTCATCAACGACAAAAGGGTACATTGTTGAGTATGATTGTCATTGATGTCAAATAAGTTCATTAATAACAAAGGAAAATGATAACATTTCGGTGTAAATGGTCGAAAGTTGAAAGTATCGAAGATAAAGTGGTTAATAGTCAAATAAATTCTATTGGTGTCGACTCATTGTTTATGATTGATTATTTGTAAATTAAATTAATAGTCGAGTTCTTGTCGACCATTGTTAGTCAAGTCCACTAGTTGTTGTCAACCTATTGTTGACCATTGTTCGTTAAGTCGAAATCTGAATTCAATCACAAAAACAGAACCACAAGAAGAAGTCACAGTCAGCAAGTCAGACGGAGTCAAAGTCATAGTCAGAAAGTTGGAGCTGGGGTAGAGTCTGACATTAAACTTAACTAAGTCATAGCAAGAGCTCGACATTGAAATCAGCTATGTTGGAGTCGTATCTTGACACTGAAGTCACCTAAGTATGAGTCGGATCTCGACATCAGAATCAACAAGCCAAAAACGACAATGTAGTTCGACATCATAATCGATTAAAGTCAGAATCAATGGAGTTCAGCTCGACATCAGAATTAACAAAGTCAAAGTTGAAAGAATGAAGTCGGAAATGTTGGAATATGTAGTGTATTCGTGAGGTGTATTCTTGACATCAAAATTGATCAGTCGGAGTCAGAATTGAAAATATTGACATGCCGTAAATTAAAGAATAAAAGAGTTGAAAGTTAGCATGTCAAAGTCAGGATTGTGAAGTCGAATATTTCATAAACATATGGTTAAACTCATAGGTTTAAAATGATAAGGTGATTCTAAATTAGTTTTATTTGTAAAGGGTCGCAATGAAGATTTGTGATTATTAGGAAAAGAGTCACGATTGAAGGTATATAAACAAGGCTTTGGTCTTCGAAATAAAGTGTTTATGTACATTAAAAATTTCAAATCATAAAGTGTACAAAAAATAGAGAATGCATATTTATTAAAGGGAGGTTGGGAGGCGCAAGGGTAGGCAACAAAAATTCCTTCCAATCATTGCTAGTAAGCATGGTGTTGAAGCATCCTTTAGTTGTGGCTAATAATTTGAGGTGTTGTAGCATCCAACAAGTTTTTTCTTGCAAAATACTTGTAAATACAATTTTGCAGTAATAGAAAGTGTTTATGGTTTTCTCAATTGGATTTCCACCATGTGTTTTTTTCTATTGTTGATTTTATTTTAAAAATCAAAGAAATATATGAATATTGATTCCTGCCCCCNTATTAATAATCTTGATGATTACCAGAGAGATACTATATCCTACAACAATCAATATTCACTCCCTAGTTCTCTCTGACATGAAAAATGACCTCTTAACCCCATTTTGGGGTGTACATCAAGAAAAAGGATGATGGACTTCTGATTATGTTCTAATGTATTCTTATGTATAGTAAAAATTATAAAGCTTCTAAGAAATGTAAACAAAGTTCTCCATAAGGAATAATTATAAGCATGAGGACAAGTTACTTTTACACAATTACAAAATCAGACCTCTTTTCTTACTTCCTTGTGCAAGGAAATGTACAAAGAAAAAAACGTACATCAAAATATTTAAATACATTGAAAAGGATACATTTTCCTAAAAGAAGAAATAGAATCATGCATATCGAATCTACAAGCAAGCTCAAAATCCAAACAAAAGAAGCAAAAAAAAACTCTTTCTAGCATAAACAACTTCAAAGTAACCTAGAATTAAAAAAATCACCTTAGAAGGGTAAATATTAAGAAGAAGATTCCTCAAAAGTTTCTCTAACATTTCGCTAAACTCCTCATTTGCAAACTCTGTCAGTATAACAATATCCCTCAATGCACCCTTTTCAATTTCATGAAACTAATATCTAAGGGAAATGCACAAAACCTATGAGAGAAAACCTGGTTATAAGTTGCTAAACTCAAATTAATTACAAGGAAATGGAAGAAGAAGTTATAAACACACCTTTAAAGAAAATTATCCATAAGATAAGCTCAAGTTAATCTCCTTTACATGAATAAGATGTCCCACTACAAGTTTAAGAGTATCTCCAGAGCATAGTATCATGCACCCACTGCTTAGAAGCTTTATCATTTGTAGGCATACATCTTCTAACTTCATTAGTAATGGAAGATGACATGCATAGAAAAAATCACAATACTGTAAAGGTTTATATTCACGGCTAAGTCTTCTCCACAAATACAATAACAAAATGACAGATGAAATGACCATTATAGTGGAAATACATCCCATAATGAATCAATGACAATATACAAACCTTGATCTAGCCAAAGATGATGTCTAGAAACATTGTAAAAGCTAATTCAACAGAAAAATAGTTTTTAAATTATGAATTCCTACATAAAACCATGTTTCAAGTAAGATATCATTGGCAGTTAACAAGGATGAGAAAATTACATCCAATGTTGAGCATGACCCAAGTTCTATTGAAATCCCATAATACACTTCTAGAGATCATCACAACATGCTAGATAATAATTAAAAATGGTTGTGGTAAGTGGTTAAGTCAAGACTAGAACTAATGTTGGGCCTTGGTAGTTTGACACTATTAACCAAGATTCCATTTCCATGGGATTTACTTGGAAAATTATGATAGCCATAAAGGGACCTATAGGTAGGGCTGTAACTCATGCATGCATAACACCATCCACATTATGTGCAGTTCTTTGCGCAATGGGTATTTCCACAAAAATAATAGAAAAGGGTTGTTGGGGCAGAAGTATACTTATTCAACGCATAACACCATCCACATTATGTGCATTCCTTAATCACCGGTCATCTCAACAGGAAAATGATTTCAAAAATAAATTTTCAAATGCCACTAGGTTGACTAAACATTCTTTGAAAAAAAACATTTTCATAGCAAAAAAAAATTCTAAAGAGACATCTCCCATGCATACCATTTTCTTTCCCAAGTAGGGCATAAGCCCTTTCCTCTGGTCATTAATTCATTATCTTTTAATGGCGTCCGTTTTTGCAATGTAAATAGACATAAATTTTTTTACAATTGATTTTTGTACTTATATAAAATTACATATTTTATTTTATCAGATTATCACCTAGATTTTATCTATATTAATACATATTAATAACATAAAGTTAATAAACTACATTTCCAACAAAGTGCAGACTCATAAGTAATCTAGAAATGACTATGTACAGTGCACATGCTTCAATTTCATCATGGAAATGCAAAAACTAAAGGAACCCTATATTTCACAAACATCTTAATCCGCCTTCATGTCTGGCATTTCTATGTACAGTGCCCATGCTTCAAGTTCATCATGGAAATGCAAAAACTAAAGGAACCCTATATTTCACAAACATCTTAATCTGCCTTCATGTTTGGTTGAGTATTGAAGAGATGGAGTACAAAAAGCTTTGTAGGTATTGTCTTCCCGCTTCCTAGTGGTGCACCTAAAAGAACATTATTGTATGTATGGTATAGAATACAAAATGTATGGAAATCAAGTCCTAACCTCTTAGGGACTCGTTAATTAAAACTTATTAAAGCAACGATGCAATAAAATTGTCAGTGTCACTTAACATAAAATTATATAAATAATTGCATTTCTAATTTATGGTGTCTGCGATGCATAATATTGGAAAAGTGAAATATCACCTAGGTTTGAATTGGGTTGAAGTGTGAAAACTTATACAAGCCCTCACAGATACTATTTTCAAGAGTAGTCATAGGAAGTGGCCTCAAATCAAGAAGTTTGATATGTGGAGTATGCAACTAAAAAAATGAATAAGTTTGAAAACACGCACGATTGAAATTAGTATTTTTATTTTATTTTATTTAAGAATAGAGACTGTGGCATCCTAAATTTACTAAAATATGGTAAAATTATAGCATTGGATGCTAAAGATGCTGTAGAATTTTACTAAGATGGATTTGTATATATGATATTTTATTCGACTAGGTCTTGAAGAAAGTATAGAATTTAACTGAGATAAATTTGTATAGATAATTCATAATATGGCATTTCAAAAAAATTACACAAGAATATGGGAAACACACATGTGGTAAAATGAGATGTTCAAAGGACATAATATGCAAAACTTCTCCATGCAACCAACTATCTGAATTAGCCCATAGTATTGAGGTGGAGAAGGTTCAAATATAGGTACCACAAATGTAAGCTTCCGTGGACCTCATCTTGTCATTCTTTACGTTAATGTGAATAGTTCTAAATGACATACATGCTCATTTTCAGAATCCTAAAGCATTGTTTGCAATATTCAAGTGCAAGATGCACCATGAGAATATATTTCACTTTAAAGTCCACTGACAGAATCAATCTTCATTTTCTTTATCTTCTAAGGTGGGGCCATGTGTTTCAAAAGTGACATCATTTTGTGTAGGCTACTGAATGGAATCATGAACATGATTGTTCTGAACATGAACAAGTTCAGAATGCATTTCTTTTTGTAGAAGTAGTCACTCAAGTTGTAAAAAATCGAGAGTGTCTTGTGAATCTCTTACACAATTTCAAATGTGGGTGAGGATAGTATTGTCGATAATGATAATGTTTTCAATGGAGAAGATAAGTAGAGTGTTCAGTAACTTTACCAAACTATTTAATTTCTCCATGTGATTAAAATTACTCACTCAAATAGAAAAGAAAAGGGATTCTTGTAACTCCGCCCTTTTACAACAAGACTCATTAAACTCATACTCAGAAAATGACAAGTTTCAATCTCAACCTAGAATGGACCCAAGTACATACAACTCAACAATTTGCAAGCATAAATAAACTTACAAAATTTCACAATTTGCAAGCATAAATAAATTTACAAAAACTTTACAATTTGCAAGTTACAACTTGAAGTTGAATCTGAAACTGAGTTTATCTCAAAAGATGAATATTTATCTGTGGTTATGGTATCAAGGCCACACAACAAGTTATCCATTAATGCAATTTATTCCCCCACGCAATAAAAGGAAACAATCAGAGTGTATGACCTCAAGGAATCTTCTTATCTACAACAAATTACCTTCTCATGTAACAATCAATGAATTTGTGGGAACATGTGGCATGTGTATTTTTTCAAGCAAATAAAAATGTAACATCAATTGTTGTCTACACTACTAGGCATTCATGATGTCGTTGTGGAGTAGAATATGCAACAAGTACGGCTCTAAATTCTCATCGATACATAGAAACTTCACCGAACAAAACCGCGACTTGATACAATCTCCCACTTAAAAATTACAAGCTTTCCCAAAGTACTCCTCTTGTTTCAACGTGAAATGAAAGTTAATTTAATGTCGATACCAATCCTTAGCAGCGCTGGTGTTCTCAAATATCTCATTGGAATGATTTAACAAACCTTTGTGTACTTTTGTAATTGAAGAGGCTGAGCTTATAAAATACACCAATTAACTTGTTCATTGATTTGCAACTAGATGCATATTCTAACAAATAGCGTTAGTGTTCTCTTTAGTCCTCCAATGATAAATGAAATGGGCCTTGAAACCAAACTATGCGTAGGCTTATAGAATTTTCTCAAAACTTAAGAAATTATATCAAAAAATGATGTAGTTATCAAATGAATTCATTGGGTTGCTACTATCCATTTGTACAATGCTTGTTTGTTGAATTTTGAGGATGGAAATACACAGCGCAGGTCTAACGATGTCACTAACTTGGCATCACGTGTGTGCAATGGCTAGAAGCCCCAGATCCTCAAACACAAAAATTAAGACTAAGTCCAACGCTGGAGGTAGTCCAATGGTATTTGATTAAAAATTGTTGGAATTTTACATATAAATTAAGACTGTACAATTGTATAGTAAAATATGGATTTTTGAGGATCTTAAATTTATTTTTATAATAAAAAATAGATTTTAAATAATGAAAAGTTATCATTTAACTAAAGATTAGATCTTCAAATTCCTTTAATAATACTTAGAAAATCAAATCATCTGATCCTTATAAACTTTTATTTTATGATAATATAAAGTGTTTTTAAGCTCAGGCTGTCAAGACAGCTTTGTGGAGACTATCTTTCTAGGGGATCATAACCAATGGGTACTTTCGGCTGAGTGGAGGAGTGTGGCTACCTACGTGTAGAAAACTAGCTTTACCTGCCAATGTGTTAGAGTCAAAGTGGACCTGATCACATTCCACAAGCTGAATACGTATCATGCTCACCAGCTTCTTCAACAATGGGTAATCGATCTATGCATCCAAAAATGAGCACGCAAATTCAATGAGTCTGTTGGTATGTTAATTGCAGGCACATTAGATGTTAAATAGTTTTCAAAGTTTTGATATATCACATGCCATTCGAGCCAAAACAGTGTACAAGTGTGAAGAATTGAATTGTTGTTGCAGTGAACTGTTGCTACATTGGACTGCCTGAGCTTAAAAAACATGTACGTTCGGAGAACACACAGAGTGTCGGACATTACTACTCGCGAGTATTACTACCTGTCATAGTCACACTCACACCAACAGATCCAACACTTGAACAGCTCCAACACTTGATAATCAGAAGTGACAGATGGCCTTGCCTACACTTGGGATCGACATGCAAGTATCCTCTACGAAATAAGATTCTAGGATCACGGTCCATGTTCTGGTGGACTTTGTGAAATCATTCAGCGTGGTCACCGAGTGGTAGTTTTGGAGACATTTCTCACCTATGAAGATGCAAAAATTGATTGTGTCAAAGATACGAGCACCTTTATACAAAATGATCTTGGCAAATGATCTGGGTGCAAAGCATATCACAACAATAGTGAAGGATATACACTCGATATATGAACATTAATGTGACACATAGATCATTCATAATTAAATTCTGAAACTTCATATGGGATCTTGAGCGCATGAAGAGTGGAGGTGGTATTCACAGTTGTTGCATTGGTATTTTGTTGAAACCTCAAATTGCATAATTTAGGACCGGTTCATCAAGAATGGTCATGAATAGTCGGGCTTAATCGAGAGAAGAGAGACACAACTCAAATTAGTGTTTTCAAAGGTCACATATAGGTACTATGAGCATAGAAAAAATGGAGGAGGTATTGCAAAGGGGGGAACGCAATAATAGCTTGTTTGGATGCACAACAATTATATCACAATTCAGATTATGGGTAGGTCATTTTTTTGTTTTTTTTATAAATTGAACTAAAAAATGCGAAATACGCCATACTCATGCAGAGAGGAAGGGAAATGTTGTTGTAATAGCTCTCATGCAGTAGTGGAAAAGGCCTCACGCTTAATGAAAGGAAAAAACACCAGTTGTATTGGCATATCATTTGGCACAATTCGAAGAGCAGGCGTTGGAAGTGATTTGATATAGAACTCAACCAAAACAATATGAACTGTGCCATCAACAACTCAAATGATTATTCGCATAGTGTTGGACGAGCCTAAGTCGGTTAGCCAACAAGGTACTCCAGTCGACTAAAGTGTAAACATGTGGATCTCATAGGTCGGTTGGTTGAACTGACTGTAGTTATGTAACTGTTTGTAAATTATATATATAGGTTGTAGAGTCGAATAAAGACTTGGTTAGTTTTTGTATCTTCTCTATACCATTGTTATATAAATATTTATATGTATCATTGGTAACCTTGCAATCTGATTGATTACAAAACATAGTCACACCAACACAAGCTCTCAATTTCTTGTATATCATGAGCTAATAAATACTAAGTGCTCACACAATGAAGGAAACTATGCAAAATAGGAGAGGTCACATAGCTTATACGCTATGATACCCATGAGCTCGGATACCAATGTTAGAATGATCAACTGAGCAAATAAACAATTGACTGAACATAACCCAAAGAAGGACAAAAGATTGACGTGAAAGAACAATTATTTCGCTGACATATTGTAGATATAAATACAAGATGGAAGTAACACGGGTTTCATCTTCCAAGGTGTCACTTGGAGTCCTCAAAACTCTTGGTATCCTAACATGACGAATTAGTTTTCAACGTGATGCAATCATACAAACCAATTGTATGAGTCAATACAAATAATGCATATGAGATTTATTATCATGTATCCAAAGTCTATAATACCATAAACAAGTTTCATGATCTCCAGCTTGGTGAAGAAATTTGTTTAAGTCAAAACCATTGTTATGTCGTTACTCACCCTAATATTATGGTTTTTTATTTGACTTTTTGACTTTTCGTCTTGAGGGTGACGAAAGAGGGTTTGTGGGGGGTATTTTAAGACATTTGTTTAAGAAAAAACTATTGTTATGTCGTTACTTGCCCTAATATTATGGTTTTTTTTATTAGACTCTTTAACTTTTTCGTCTTGAGGGCGACGAAAAAGGGTTTGCAAATGTTTTTCATCGAGTGAAAAAAGGAAAATATCGCTGTTTAGGTAGCCTTTCTATGTTCACCAGACAACATTGTGGGGTTTGAGGTTGCGGTCACAGGGGAAACTAATCATGGCCATCTCTTACAGAGAAAGCAGGTTGGCAATGGCGGTTTGCAAAGCTCAGCAACCGAGCTACACCAAGATGATCGTAGCAAAAGGGTAAATGGTGATAAAATCTGTTATGTTCCTGGGCTAACATTGTGGGATTTGAGGTAATCACCAGGAAAAAAATTATGGGAATCGATTACAAAGGAATCAGGTTGGAAATGGCGGCTTCCAAAGCTCAGCAACTGAGTTTCACCGCCATGGTCATATAAAAACAATAGACTCTGGTATGATGTACTTCGAATGGACTATGGTAGAATGTACTTCGAAGGTGGCAAATGGTAGATGGCTTATGGTTTCTGTCCCGATTTCTCGAAATATAAAGAGGTTCCTAGGCGTATTTGAAAATCCCCACATGGAAGCCATAAAAAAGATATGGGAACACATAAAATCTAACAATTTTGAGGTCCATTTCACTAATTTTCCTATAAATGCTCTATTTTCTTCATTTGACATAAAATATTTAGGGTTTTAGTCTGCCATTTGTATATGAATCTAATCATTGGAATCTTTGACATTATCATGTCCGAGGTGATGTATTACAGAGAAAGTGTTAAGGAAATGGAAGCTTTCAGATCCCAGAGGTCTGCACCTACCATGGCCACAACGAAGGAGTTGACGGTGACAAAAGTATACTAAAGCGGAAAAGGAGAGAGGGCTTATGGTGTTTGTTCTTGTTTCTCCTAAAATGAAGAGGTAATTCCTTGACATCTTTTATATTCCTCCACAAAAGCTAGTTTTTTTTGTATTTATATGAAATGGGCCATGATGAGTTCGGTTGTGTTTTTAATTTATCAATTTTGTTGATGTGAATATTCATAGATTCACATTTTTTTTTTTGTGGAATTTCTAATGTGGATGATGATTATTCTTTCGTTATCCTTTTTCTTGTTTTGTAATGCAAGTGAAACCCTTTTAGGATGAATTTCGGACAAAGATCATTTTAATGAGGAATTAGACCATTTATCCAAAGCCTTCTTAATAAATGGATACAATATAAATCAAATTAAGAAAGTCATCCATAGAGCGCGTAACAAGTCGTAAAACCAAATAAAAAATATTGATGGATCCAAAATCACTCTTCCATACATAAAAGGAACAACAGATGTTGTAGCCACGATCCTTTGAAAAAGAAACATTAGGGTAACTTTTTCTCCTCCAAACTCAGTAGGGAGACTGCTTGATTCCTCGAAAGACCCAATAGAACCATTAAAACAAAAAGGTGTTTACAGTATCCCCCTGTGAAATTCCCTATATTGGTGAAACGGGACGCTCTATTCAAGTAAGGCTCAAAGAACACTCTGCGAACATCATACATGAGCGACATCAGAAATCAGCTCTAGCCGAACATGCTCACCACTCATGCCACCACATACGGATTGAAGAGACAAAACTTATTACGAGAGAGGATCATTACAAGAGGAGAAAAATCAGAGAGGCTATAGAAATAGAGAAATGTCCCTCAAACTTGAATAGGGATGATGGATTTAAACTGAATGAGTGCTAGCGACCTTCATCCACCAACTTAAAAACTATAAAAAACTAAAAATTCTAAAAACTATAAACACTAAGATCCTTTACCCTTAACTAATAACAATTTAATAATTCAATCTTCTTTAAAAAACTTACAATTTACTTAATTAATAATTTTCTAAAATTTAAGTTAATTACATTTCTAAAACTATCCTTTAATTTTAATAATAACATTAGATAATTAACAAATTTTAAAAATTTTAAAATCAATAAAATACCTTCTAAATAAAAATTCTAATACTAACAAAATCCTTTAACCTTAGTTCTTTAATGTTTAAAAAAAAATCTTAAAAAAGTTTTCAAGAAAATTTTAAAATGAATTTTATTATCATTAAATACTTTAAGGTTCTTATAGAACCTTTTCTATAAAAAAAAATTTAATAAAAAAACTTAGATAGTTCTAATTTTTTTTTTAAATTTACAATTTAAAATTTATCTAAAAAACTTAAAAAACTTTTAAACTTTATATTAACAAATAAATTCAATTTTCTTTTGGAAATTGGTAAATTGAAAATTATAATCGAGAATTTATAATTGAACATTGTTGGCCAAAAAACTTAAAAATTTGAAAAAATTTCATATTAATAACCTGAAACTCTTACCTGTTTTAACCCATGATGCTTTCTCCTGATGATAAGCCCTACTTTGTGGTTGAAAACGTCGAAAAATAATTTCTAACAAACGTAGTTTCCCATCCTCTTCAAAAACACCCACTGCGTAATATCATGAACAGATTATACAAGATATTATAGGGGTTCTATCGGGTAGCCCTAGTTTGGGGTTGGCATCTTCGTCACCATTGGAAATTCCATCAGGATACTTGCATGGCCAAGAAAAATCCTTTTATTGATTTGCAATGCAAGTGAAAGCCAGTTCATGTACAAAAATGCAGAGCCGCTTGTGGTAGTTCGATCTGGTAGCCTCTAGTTAGGGTTGGCATCTTCGTCACCATGGGAAATGCCACCAGAACCCTCGTACGGCCAATAATCATCCTTTCCTCGATTCATATTGTGCGTTAATTCTTATTCCAACAAAAAAATGCAAAGAAGCTTTTGGCAGTTTGATCTGGTAGCCTTGGGTTGGGGTTTGCATCTTCCCACCATTACCTTAACTCTGGCATGACCAGGATTAATCCTTTAGTTTCCTCTATATACTAATTTTGCATTTTCTCTTTCTGGACATTTTATTTCATTTATAGGACAAGGAATGAAAATCCTAATAACGATGTGTTTTTCTATTAGTCCTCCTCGATGTTGTAGTGCATACTTTAATTAAAACTGAATGAACTTATAGTCATTATTATACACATTATTTGTACTGAAAACAAGAGAACTAGTGTTTATACGCCTCTCAACTTTGTTCCCTTTCAATATGCCTCACAACATTTCTCGGTCTAATAACCTCGGTACTAATCTCCTTCAACTTGCTTTTTCACAATTTTTTTGTCTAGCCATTTCTAGTTGTCGATAGGACTGTCCTTCATATTATTGCTTTAATTACATATTTCTAGTTTTCAACATTCTTGACCTAAAGCACGCACTAGACAAAAATGAAGCTTTTCACGAAGGACACCCTTTGTTATCCACGATAAATTTTTAAGTTTACTAGGAAGGTATGCATCCATTGTATAGTAAAAGAGTTTTAGTCGCACACATGAAGAATAATTTATAATTTTACTATAGATTATTTAATTTCATGTAGTTTGTGACCGTCCTACTAGATAAAGAAGATGCTAAACAATATTGTACTCACTGGATCCCGTAACAACTCAATATCGAGACATAGAGAATTTAGCACACATATTAGAACTTATTATCGTAAACATCCCAAATTAAACCATTTTCATGTTGTTTTTGAGACATGCTGATGCTGAAATCAAATGCCACCAAGAATTAATACAAAAAGAGTTCGATCATTGAATTTCAAGTAACAACCAGAATATACAGAGAAAATCTTGTCCAATAATCCAATTATTACTATGATAGTACCTTAACTCTTCCAAAAGGATAAATTAACTTGGTTGTTTCTTTTCCATAACCTAATCTCTGAAAGATTTGTACTGTTTTTTTGCTTATTTGACTGGCTGATATGGACAAGTCTAAAAGGTAGCATTAAGGTCTAGATACAAGAGGATTATAGATAATATCTCACATCATGTAATTTATTTTATAAATAGAGTATAATATGATGCCATGTATGTTCTTATTTCCATGAGGGAGCTTCCTTCAAAACTTTTCTCCTCGGTATTCAAAAGACTGAAGATATTGCAAGGCACAAAACTAGAAATGATTCCCGCTTTGAAGACAAGGTTGGTCCTCCTAATACTACTTATCTAGATATTTTTGTTTCATGTTGTGTGTGGCTTAATAGGGCATTGCTCTGTGATTCACCTTTTACATACAATCAATTTATTTTCCAACTTGGAATGCTACTTCAAACTCAAACCCAACATCTGCATGAGGCAACCTACTGCGTGCCACTTCAATTGCTAGGGTTTGACCACCTCTACATTGCCCAACGATTTTAAAGGGGCGATCAATGTGACTTAAGAAGAAAGGGAATAGGGGAATGGCCATGGATATGGATAACTAAGTTGCTGCAGTATAGAGAAAGTAAGAGAATAGGCAAGGAGATGGAGAAAGATGAGACAAGATTTTCTAGAGTGCCATTGGTAGCAATTGTTGGTAGATATCCAACGATTGATTTTCCAATGAGTTTAGATAAGATTAGAGAGAAGAGAAAATGCAGGGACTCTGTGCTCCTTCTCTTATTTGTATGTATTTGGACAAATATCATATGTGGAACGTCCTTGGCTATCTCTAATATTGGCCATTTAATGCAAAGCACTGCAAGGAACCAAAAATTCGATGAAACTTAAGAATGATAATGTTTAGAGAAAATAAGTTGGGAATGGGAGGAAGAAGGTGGTTTTTATTGTTTCAATAGTCACAACAAGTTGTTCATTAATTCCATTAAAAAATGTAGTAGAATTCGAGCCTACTTATTGTGGTACGTATCCAGACTGGTAATGGTAATTTCATGGCATTGACGTAAAATTTGTTTCTCTATTTTAATGACCCTTGTGGATATATGATATTGAGTGAAAATTTTGCACATTGATAGATTTAGGTGGAAATTATATAGTGAAATTTAAATATGTGGATATTGTTCATAATATAGTTGTTAGCAACCCTTTAACCACATTGTGATTTAATATAAGATTTTGACAATTTCTAACTTGCTCATATAAGTTTATTTGTGAAAAGTGGAAAATTTTCCATCCTAGCGAAGGGTGTGCCAACTATAGCTCATCCTATTTTGTGTCCCTAACAAGAGGACCGTGGTCCTTGATGTGGTGCATTGATGCTGAATCTCAGCCCTTAGGTAGTTAAAATTTTTAGAGGATGAATTATATCATAGATCTTTGTTTATGCATTGGCTTGCATGTATTCAATGTTCCATTATCGAAATTTTATCCTTGATTTCTTTCCATTGTCGAAGAGTGAGATGTTAATAGTAGTCAAGTTCCCCATTTTAATCATTGATTCTCTGAGCATGGATTCAAGATGGGTTCTTTGGCAGGATGGATAATGGCATATTTTCCCTCATAGGAGAGCATGGCTTGTGGGATAACATTGAACTATTTTTATATTGAACATTTTCTTCAGAGTCCCTGAGGTAATCCCAAGGAACAGTCTTCCCCTAGTCACAATATCATTATAGAGACACTAATACACTGAGAATAACTATAAATTGATCAAGTATGATATTGTGCATTTTGACTTTTTTCTTTATGATCTAGCATCCTTTGTAGGTTTTATGCAACTTTCATGAGATTTGAAAAACATTTTGGTGGAGATATTACTTTTATATTCTAAATTATGAATACTATATGTTTATTAAGACAATTGTATCGTTATTTCTTTTGGAGCAAAATCAGATATGGAGGGAAATCAGATATGTTGGCTCTCCTAAATCAAACAATGCCATCTTACATTTTGTAATATGAGAGTAAGAAATTTGTATGGGATCAAGGATCAAATTTGAAGGGTAGAGTCCCATTTCACTTCGAAGGAATACTAGATATTGAACACTTCAATGCTAACATGAAAAAATAAATCATTCTTTTCATTTGAAAATGTAATAGTACATCAAAATTTCATTTTTGATTTTAGAAATTCCCTAAATATAAATATAATAATCTATTTTAAATCATAAAATTTCATTATTATTTTTTGTCGTTGGTTGTTGTTTTTTGTTTTATAGATTACTAAAGTGATAAGAGATTTCACTAAATGGACTTTCAAATATGTTTTGATTTGTTAATATGTTTTCATGAATTTTATTGTAGTAAGAAGATAAGAGTAACATCTTATCACATTGGCTTTCAAAAATCTCAATATTGCTTTTCCTTCTTCAGCGCACTTGAAGATCAAATGGTTCTCTTGCAACACCACAATTTCGGTCAATTGCTTTAGTTAGTTCATTGGGAATGATGGCACAAGTTTGAACTGTTTTTCTAGTAGGTAATTTACATCTATTATATTATTCCCTTTCCTTTTGGTTATAATGTAAACTTATGATTTCATAAAGATGTTGGGTTTGACTTCCAGTTGTATTTTTAAGTGAAATTGCTTCAGTTAGTTGATTGGGAATGATGGCACAAGTTTGTACTATTTTTCTAGTAGGTAATTTACATCTATTATATTCTTCTCTTTCCCTTTTGGCTCTAATGTAAACTTATGATTTCAAAAATATGTTGGGTTTGACTTCCAGCTATATTTTTAAGTGAAATTGTATAGTACCCATCCTTGATCTTTTCTCTTTTATGATATACAATTTTTTTATTATTTCACTTTGTTATTTTTGAGTTATTGGGCCCATTTTTCATTGTATATCACTGATACATGTTGCTAAGAAAATTGGCTTTATAACTAGGTCACATATTTTCTGGAAACTTACAAAACTTCTTTACGAGTATACCATTATTTATTTCAGTTCCTGTGTAAAGCCATTTTAATTTCCTTTGAGCTGATATTAATCTGTTTGAGAATGTAGTGTGTCATATTCTTCATCAAATGACTATTTTGACTTGAGGCACTATGGAAAGTCTTTCAATGACACTTTAATATAAGTAAAGATTGTATAGGCAAGGTTTTTTTCCATACTTGGATTGTTAATGTGAATTTTAGGTTATTTTCTCTTTTAAAGTGATTTGACAGCGAGCCCATATCCAGGGCCCTACCCTTGTTCTCATTGATTAGGAATTGCAAGATATGATTTTTTCTCCCTTCTACAGAGGAAAGAGACTCTCTCTATTGGTTCTTTTTTTTTATCATGGCATCCACTCTCTATACTCTTTTATTTATTTATTTTCATGGAGAAGCTAGTTTTTTTTTTAACATTTATTATCTATATACATAACTCTATTTTACTTTCAATATTGATCCAGGAGTCATTCTTGCACTTCCACATTGGATTGTACCTCGTAGTACTTTTGACCTACTTTTGTGGTTACTTATTGGACATCAATAAAATTATCTTATCTTATCTTATCTCATAGCCATGTTGATGTTTTGGAATTGACATTGTATTGTCATGTCACAACTCACAAGTCTTCATTGGTTTTTGCGTAATTGGTAATGAATTTGTTGTGTTGACATTTTTTTAGTCATAGCTTGTTTGTGTAATTGCATAGTTGTTTTTAGGTTCTTATGTTTCGGTTCATATGTAATGTCAAATTTGTATATGATCTGGTTAGTTGATTGAGTGTTGATTGCTCTCAAACATGAGAAAAAAAGGCACTTGAAAACAACTATGATTGAAATGTTATGGTTACAAGAAATAGTGTTACTGTTTGTGCATAATTGTTTAAGAAGTATTAGACTTAAAAAAAATACTATTTATAACATGTTGTATTTGATTATGACACTGGTAATGAATCTGCAGGGAATAATACTCTAGTGAGTGGAAGATGAGGTCGATCTTGTTGATATAGATACCTATAAAATGTGAAGTAGGAATGATAAAAGGAACAAAAGTTCATTCAAAGTACAATGACCAATATAATTTATGGCCAAGATTTTGTTTAAAAGTGGTAAGATAATTGTTAAAAGATATGTTGTTGGTGAAATCTATTAACATGAATCAAAAGAAACTAAATATTACATGACATTAAGACTAATAAGTAATTATAACATGTTAATGAAATATACCATCATGGATCAAAGGAAACCAAAGATTGAGACAAATTACCATGAACATGTTATAAATTGAGTTAATATGATGTAGCTCAATGGTTCCAGGCTGGAAATAATGGGTTCAATTTTTATTTTTTTGTTGGCCTACCTCAAAAAATTGTAAAAACTAAATTCAATATCTAATAGAATTATGTCTCAGTATAAATTATTTCATATAAGGAGACACTTATATATTCAACACATGTCCATCTGTTGGCAAATCGGATTATTGGATCTTGTATTAGTATCAATAATCATAGTGTTTGCTTCAAGTATCCCTTGGTTTATTGTTTCAATTATTCATGTGATTTTGTTGTAGCACATTGTTCATGCTAGATCAATTATATTGTGTTAAGTCTTTTACATAATTGTCAAGACATCTTGTTAATTTGATTGGCCACTTTGAGTGGCATTAAGCAATCCCACCTTCTTTCTCCCAATTCTTATATAGAACATATGGAAGTATTTATTATTTTGAGATGAATGATAACTTCAATGTCAATGAGAACTACAAATGAATGAGTGAAATATGCTTCTTGTGCTCATTGCCTTAAAAAAATACTAAAAAATACAAATATTATTTTTGTATATGAAGTTGTAGGGTGCTAGCTCAATGGTAGAGCATCTGCATTTTGCAGAAGATTGGTCGTTCATTCCATCGTGCCCTATCATAAATATTTACATTCTATTACTATTACATATAGGGGGTATTAAGACAATATTTGAGACAATATGTGTGTAAATTGTCTCAACTTAAGACAAAAAAAGTTTGTGTGTCGTCTCAAGTATTGTCTCTAAGCGGGTGTCTTAAACTATTGTCTTAAATTTAAGACAATAGTTTAAGACAAAAATTTAAGACAATAGTTTAAGACACCTGCTTAAAGACAATACACAAACTTTTTTTGTCTTAAGTTGAGCCAATTTACACAATTATTGTCTCAAATATTGTCTTAATAACCCCCTGTGTGTAGTAGTGTAAGTACGGTGCAGATGATCCTGAAGTTAGATAATATCTTCACCACTAGTGGTAGTCCTCACCACATAATTAGTCTTCACTACAAAAGTAACAATAAGGATAACAAAGAAAATGAACATGAACCCAAAAATATAATAGAATTGATGTAGTCAGATCAACGTTAAGGTTAAGAATAATTAATAAAAACCGCACCAAATGGTAATATGCCTCCAATGAGTAGGGAGAAAACTGACTGCATATACGATGCCTACTCTACAATATTCATAGGAATTTTATTTGTCTTAACAGGATATTCAATTGCAGGTTTCTTGTATCCAAAGTAACTACCAACAAAGAATGAAAGATTGGATATCACAAACCATAAAAATAAAAAGGAAAACATTTTTACAAATGGTAATGCACCAGAGGACTTTTCACCCCAAATCAGTGGATTAAAAACAACGAAAAGCAATGCCAAAAGCAATTGAAAGGAATGTTAAAGTTGTATTCAGTGTGTTTGTTTTCCATTTTATTCCCTTAAACATTTTAGATAGATGAGAAAAATAGTAACCAACAAACAAACCCATGAAATCCTACAAGAGAACCATAGCTATCATTAGTCCACAACTGTTGGACGATGAAAGAAACCGAAGCATGGAAAATATTATTTTAACAAGTTTCATCCCAAAAAACGTACTTCAGTTCCTGCATAAACACATAATAGACCTCCATTATTTAGGGACCTTAATTCAATTGCATCTCCATGGACAATAGTCCATCTGGTTTCTTCACAGGATTCATCTCGTGTCTCCAGTTGATTATAGTTTGAGATATCCTGATACGAGGATCTCATCATAATCATATCCACCATACCAGAAAGGAACAAAACAATTGTGAATGAGTTGATAATAGAGGACAAATTGATCTAATCATCTATCATGACAATATATGTATCCCGTCTAGATTCCCCTTTGACATGGATTTCCTACAAGATCGCAATGTTAATTTCTCAGACATTGGTAGATTACATCTACCATAAGACTCAACACATTAAAAACCACAAAATTGACAAATGAGTAATTCAATACCTTGAATGCCACATTATAGGTGAATATAATATGTTTACCCTCATCAACGTCTTGTGTACTATTAGTTTGTGAAACCTAGTGCTTGGTATTTGGGTTGTAGGTTATCAAAAAGGGATTATCCTTAGACCAAGGTTGCTCATACTGATGTTTGAAATGTCTAACTTCCGTAAGATCTTAAGCTTAACATTTCTCAAACTTATGTTATTTTTCTCATTTAGTCATAGTAATAAAATCATGGGAATTCAACAAATAGTTTATACCACTAGAATTTCAAATGTAGAGACACAATAAAACATTCTGTAAATTTCATTCTTCCATTAAACATAAAGTTTTCTATATTGATCTTTCTTTGTTCTGAAACCTAGTAATTCTACATCTATGTGTTCCTACCAAACTAACTTAGTATTTGAAGTTAATTCTGCAAATAGTGATCTGACCTAAATTTAGGGTTTGAAGCTGCTTCCACATATGAATTTTTATTTTTACAAAGAGCAAACAAATTTTTTTTCATAAACATCTATTTGTTCCTACCAAACTAAATCAGGGTTTGAATTTGCTTCTGCAAATAATGATTTGACTCAATTTAGGGTTTAAAGATGCGTCCACATATAAAATTTCATTTTTAAAGAGAGTAAACAAAAAAAATCTTCATGAAATGGAGAAGATGGCACCTCCAGTATTTCGGGATCAGGATCACCCATAGTTGTTGATTCTAGTGAAGTTAATCTCGTCCGTTGATTTGAAAGTGGCATTTGAATAGGGACCTGATGGTCACGCTTCCACTACACCACTCAGATTGCTTTGGAACCTCGAAACGTATGAACTATGGGTTATGTGATCACTATTCTTTCACCTCCTCGGAATCTTCTGCAATCTTGGTAGCTTTTGATCTTCAAAGTTATGGACAAACCTTGGACTTATGAAGTTTCTAAACCAGTGAATATTCTCAACCTCATAACTCTGGGAGAAAGGAATTCTGAAAGATACTACATCAAAAGAAAGTTATGAGATTTTGAAAGTGTTTCCCTCTTCTGTAGTTAGGTTACACATCAGATGGATAATCCCCAAAAAATTTCCCACATTTTTCTTTGCCTTGTGAATTTGATATATATATATATATATATATATATATATATAT
>LPNX011149823.1:601065-621965 GCA_001517045.1 Pseudotsuga menziesii
ACATTAATTTTCAAATGTATTTTTTTTAATAATATATGAAATAAATATTACTAGCACATCTCCATCATTTATAGATGAAATGGACCATAGGTATTATAAATATGAATGATGTAAGTGTTCTTAAGCTCCATTGGGAAGGGGAAATTTCCACGCCATCTCATCTACTAGGTGACAAGAAGTTTACTAGGTATGGTCTTTGAAAAATAATAACTGGATATGAAAACAAAATTTAAACATAGAAATGATTTTTTAAGTTTGCTTGAAATAAAATATAAAAGGAAATGGTATTTCTATACAAAGAAAAAATACTAATTTCTGAACATGGATAAACACTTATGGTTTAACAACCATTAGTGCCGAGTTTGTAACCAATGGATACTAACCCCCTACATATGTGTAAACATAAGATTAAAAAAACACACTCTGCGATACACCAAAAGAGAAGAAATAAAACTTCAATGTTAGTAAACAAACATAAACAACTTGTTCAATTCAACTTGTAAAGAGATATAAACAACTTGTTCAATTCAAGTTCAGGTTCTTGGACACCCGTACCCTATGTGCATAGAGGACAACACTCCATTTCATCATTTTGAATCATTTTCCTTTCTTGGTGGAATTGCTTGGTCTGTGTGACACCATGGAATACTATTAATGTTGGTTCCTTTGTTCATGAAAGTCCTGTCAAGAAAGTCACATATGCGTAGGGTGCATTGCAATCTAATAATATTATGTTACATTGATTCACATGTAATGTTATGCATATATGAAGAAGAGGGAAACTTTGAAAGAGCCAAATGCCAACAACACATGGAAGAAGAGACAAGTGGAGTTAGAAAAAATAGAGGATGGTGGCGGACGGTTCCTATGCAAAAAGGGAAATGATGGCATCTGAGCGATTACAAAATTGTTGTGTATTAGATTAATATCACGAATTAGATTAACTTTTTAATAACATATTCAAAAACGATCAATATTTACCTCGTTGAATGCTGGGGGGACTTTAGAACTTTGTAAATTTAGGCATGAAGAGAACCATGACGAATGAATGCATATGGAGAACTAATGGAGGTTGTGAAATTGACAATTTTTAGTTAACATGACGCAAAATACATGGACTTATCAAAAATTTAATAGACTGTTGAGAGGGCCAAACGATAATTGGTTTTTCAAACAAAATATGAACATGAAAAATACGATAAGATGAACACAATGACACCAAATTCATGACATGACACATGCGTGAGGAGAACAATTACGAATGGATGCATGTGGAGAATTAATGGAGGTTATGAAATCAAGTACATTTTTTAGCTAACATGACACAAAATACATGAACTTGTCGAAACTTTAATTGGTTGTCGAGAGGTTCAAATGACAATGGTTTTGTTAAAAAAAATGAACGCAGATGGTACAACAAGATAAACACAATGACACCAACTTCACGACAAGACGATGCCCAAAGGGAAATATGATAAATATTCAAGACTCAATTCAATCGTCGACACACTATGATGACACACATGGTGCAACTAATTGGTGGATCTCTCAAATGGATAATACAAAAACAAAAATGGTGAAATAATATATGGGCATGGTAAACACATTTATCTCATGATCCATTTCTAGAAGGCTATGTATAAGGTCGTTAATGTAAGTGTTGTAAATGATCTAATTCATGCCCATAATTATAATGGTGCTAGTTGTCGAAATATCATCATGAATAATTTAATGTCTCACTAGGATGGCGTCATGATCATGTCTCACTAGGACGTCGTCATGATCACACGTAACACTAATATTTTGGTGTCACTTAAATTTCTAAGTTGTCACACATGATGGGGTCTACAATTTACTAAATTTTAACATTGCAGATGGATTCAGAGACCCCCCTATCTCCAAATCCATCTGCAGAGTTAAAATTTAGTAAATTGTACAAATTCATTGTCAAAATTGTAATTAATTTCTAATGTCAGAGTGACACGACAAAAAATGACCAATTGTTATGTGGTCATTTTTAGTTTAGTTCTAATCTTGTGACCAAATTGGTCATTTTTAGTTTAGTTCTTATTATGTGACCATATTGGTCATTTTTAGTTATCTCACTTAAAATTTCTCAATTTTGGTCATTTATCCCTTTAAAAAACTATGGTGATCAATTTTTTTGGTCATTTGGTCACTTATCTCTTATTGTTTACTAGCGGTAACATGCAATCAAAGACATTGATTCACATGACCAATCAAACTTTTATGCTCGAGTTTATAAAAAATAGGAAAAATAAGTTTGAGACAGCTAAACACAATACCAATGTTTAAAATTGTTTAGGTACATCTACTACATAACTCAAACGTACATTAAGGGAACTCATAAAATATGAACCTAACAATATTTAATTAGCAACAACAAATCATCTTTACCACTAAATATACCCTATGACTTGTTTTATACCTTATACTCCAAATGTAAATTCATAACTTTATAACCAAATTCTCAATTAAGGATTTGCAATCACATTATTACCATCATAGTTTGTCACAATATGTCCTTGCTCATCCCAGAATACTCCATAAACATTTCCTTCAAGAACCTAGGGACATATATACTCAAATTAAATATAAAATGGGCAACCAATTTGGTATATCAACATAGATAATCATCAAATAAAAATATCACGATATAAAGCATCCATCAAAAGTGTAAATAACAAGTCACATGCACAAATATTGTTAGGGAATTATGAATTATGTATGTCATCATTGCAATCAACTTCAATGAAAATCCGACTCTTATGGATATTTTATCTTGATGTGAATAAAGACTCTTTCAAATAAAGAAATCTTTTAGACATGGAACCTTATATCAATGTATACTTGTCAGATGGAATACTAACTTAAATCATTCATGTCATGTTAATCAATTGTGGGTGTAAGCTTACATAAAAAATATTCACCATAGAATAGGTGTTCATTTAAAAAATATCAACAGTTATTTCATGCTAGGATATCATATAGGTGCATCTATACATCACAAAATTGTCCACTTCACACGCGTTAAGGAAAAAACAAACAATATTGCCTCATATTAAAAAAGTTTCCTCATGGGTGAGACATATCATGTCACCTCTTCAAAAATCATTATAGGATCACCTAGATCATGTGCTATAAACATATACGATTGTATCCAAATAAGAAATACGTTAAAGATTTAGTTGTGAAGATTCACCTTTCCATCATTTTGAGAAATGCAAATGATTCCAAGGCACAAAGAATAAAGAATATGTTATGGCATCTGAGTTAAACACAAAAGCAAAGAAATAAATCATAAATACACTCTCAATTAAAATGTATCTTGTAAAAGAGTAAAAGGTATAGAAAAGAGCTATGTAATTAGAGAGAGGCCTTGGCGTTTCCTGTAGCCGATGCTTTTCGGATCTCAAATAAAATTTTTAACTAGTGTCTTGATGATGAATAGGTTTAAGACTTCAAAGGAAAGGAATGCTACTTATTTCCCCTCAAAATGGCTCAGTATTTTAGGCATTGAGTCCAACAATATAATGGAGATTTTCCAAGTGTCACTCAACATTTCAAGAAGTATATTCCTTTCCTGAGGTCATTTCTAGTAGAGTTGATGTAGAGTGTTTGTGGTTGATTTGTATGTATACCCTTAAGGAATTGAAATGGATCAATATTCACATTTTTCATTAAGCCAAGATGAAGATAATATGGTGCAAAGAGGCCAATGGAATGTTGATCCAGTTGTGTATATTTTCATATGAGGGGAATTTGGTGTTAATCCCTTTGACATATCTCTAGGTCACCTAAGCGCAAAGGAATTAATTAATCTACCAATTTATTTATTTTTTATGAATGTAGCTTATAGAGATCGTCGACTAAGATGAACTCCCATGGCATAGAGGAATTTTGTTGTAGAAATGAAAATCGTGTCATTTTATTTTAAAGGATCCTGAGATTGTTGAACTTCTCATTATGGTGATTGGACTTAGTAGAAGGGGAATATTCATTTGTTGTTTTTACAAAATCTATGTTTGTCCATATCTTTCATAATATTATAAAGTCATTACATCCATTCATGCCTTGTATTACAGAAGAATTTTGAGAGGAATTAGGGTCGTTCTTATGATGGATGATAGGCCTAACAGGTTGCTTCTAGGAGCACAATGGTATGTATAGTGAGGTAAATGATTCTTTATATGTTTGGTGTTGGTTTTATAGTATGTTTCTCAAATTGTGTTTAGGTAAACATGTGCCAAAAATTTGAATGACCAAGATTTCAATGACTTATATATATATATATATGTGTGTGTGTGTGTGTGTGTGTGTGTGTGTGTACTAGTACAAAATAAGAGATAAGTGACCAAACACATGAACAAAATCCGCATATAAATGACTACTTTTGATTTGACAATCATTGGTGTTTAATTTTCGGTCTCTTATCGTGTGACATTTTGGTCATTTATAGATTGTCTTGTGGTCATTAATTTGTTCATGTATTTGGTCATTAATTGTCACAATTAATGACCAAATATGAAACCAAATTAATGACAAAAAATATGACCAAATTAATGACCACGAGACAAGCTATAAATGACCAAACTAAATATGACCACATTTTTTTTCGTGTGATAAGAGATTGGAAATTAACCACCTAAAGCACGCACGATTTGTATACCATAATGTTAGCCCACATACAACAAACCCACATAATATGAGTCCATAATAAACTTTAGGAATCCTAGGCCCTATAATATATTCCTAAGATGACCTTAGCAAGCACTAATTTAGTATAGAGAGAGAGAGAGAGGCCAATTAGGTCTCCTTTTCCTCTTTAGTGCGTATCTTTTCTTCTCATTTATTGTGCATTTCTTCTCTTTCATTCATAGAGAAACATGGAAATTGCTATAGTTTTTAACCCATAAATTTGATCAATCATAAATTTTGAAATGAACATTGTGACATTCCCATAAATTTGATCAATCATAACTTTTGAAATGAACTTTGACTTATGTCACATAGCCTATGTTTGCTTTCACAAAAATATCTATGTAATTGTGCAAACAAAAAACAATTTTGGCTTCTATAGGCACAATATTTTGCACCTTGCTAAGGTACTTCTCTATATTTTACTCTTGAAAATAGAATATTTTCAGTCATTTTTTAGATGTAGGGTAGCCTCAAGTGCCAACCACTTACCCTTTAGTCAAGGTGGTGTAACCCATTCTAGAGCTAGTAGCATGGAGGTAAAGTCTAGTTGGAAGGTTGAGTGGGCGTGCGAAGTGTGACACTGTATGTAACGTAGTGGTATTAATTGCATGCTGCTTTCTTTTCTATCTTTTAAAATTGGGCTTCAGGGCCAATTATTTTATGGTCCAACCAAGGAAAACCCTACTTGTTTTTTGGAATTCCATTAGGGAAACTCCATCTTCTGAGAATCTGGGGCCCTTTTACTCTATCTATGGGGAGCGGCTCAAGAAGTGGATATGGTAATCTGTAATCTTGGACCCTTCCAAGGGAGGTGTCACCTAGGTACTCAGTTCAACACGTCCATCCGAATCACATAGTAATATAACCCTTTTGAAACATATGTTTGTGTTTATTATTCTCTTTTGTATGGAAAAATGGATTGATTTCACAAATGCATAATCCATTTTGGCTTCTCCTTGGAAGGTACAATATCCTGCACCTCTCTTAGGTACTTCATCTGTATATTCTACTCTTAGAAACATAATAATTCAACGGATTGGGCCTATACAATTGTGAAAAAAATAGATCATTTGTCCATTTGATGAAATAATAACGCCAATGTAACCCCAATGAAATAATATGAAAATGGAGAGATGTTACCTTTGTTGATCCTCAGTGGAATAAATTAAGCCTAAATTTATTGACCAGTCTATTTCTCCAGTGCCCATTTATTCTCTTGAATAGCTATATCATAATAATGCATAGATTTAGCAGTCACAACATTTATTATACTCCTTTGTAAGAAAACAGGGATTGATTCCAAAAATGCATCATCGAGAGCTTTCGAATTGGCCTTAAAATTATACAATCTCTACTTGACATTGATTATAGTATTATTTTGTATGGGGATATAAAATATTTTCAATGGGCCTCACTTTCCATCACCGTCACATGACTTCTCTCATTTTGTGTGCACTTTTCATTCATTTTCTAGAGAAAGCTGCATTTAGATTGATGGAAGTTGTGGATAATGTGGTTCACTAACTTCATATAAATGTCTTGATTATTAATAAATGTGTTTTTATTTAACAGAAGAAAAACGATGTTAAACTCAAGAAAAATCACTATGATTTTCATCTCCATGAAATACAAAATGAGTAACATTGTGTACAAAGTAAAGATTTCATAACTTGGGCATAAAATTGCTTACATAAAAACTGATATAACATTACAAGGATAAGTCTTCACTCTTGATTTATATAGGGACATTCTCATAGTGGTTTGAGTAGTTAGAGGGATGTAGGTTCCCCGCGATTCACCTAATCTTCACATGTTAATTGTAGAAAACCTAAACAAGCCAAAGGTGGATATATAGAATAATGTTTGGAACTCACCATAGTTGTTTTTGTCTCTCTCATAAATATTCCAAATACAAACTAGAAACTATTGTGATATGGACTGGTTCTTTCCAATTCTCTTATGTGATTCTTTCCTATCTTGTAGATGACTCTTTCCTATCCGATAGCTTGATTTAGGATCTGTATCTTGATTGTAGGATCTGCAGCTTGATTGTAGGATCTGGGAGTTGATCCATCGATGTATATGTACCTGTACAATTCATTGTAATAATATACATAAATATATTTTTCTCGAAATCTGATTTTGAACTTGGTATCAAATCTTCAAAGATTAAATCGTTAGCACTCTTCATTGAACCATGGCCGACTCAGATTCTGAAACATCTGGGAACAAATATGGATCTAGGAATAAATCTACTCCTATTATTATTCAATCTGAAGGTTTGTCGTTCAAGGCAGGGATTGTACTCGATGAAACAAACTATGATTTGTGGTCTCAAATCGTGGAGATGCATATTGCTGAGAAGGAGAAACTCTCTTTCATTCATGGTAATTCACAACCACCTACTGAGAAGGATGATGGATATGAGAAGTGGTATGCAGAAAATCAAAAGGTCAAGAGATGGCTGTTGATGTCTATGTCCCTAGAAATCATGAAGCGATATATTTTCTTACCCACCACTCGAGATATTTGCAAATATCTTTCTAAAACTTTTTATGATGGAGCAGATGAATTGTAGGTGTCTGTCTTGAATCAGAGGGCCTTCTCTGCGAAATAGAATGGTAGAACACTCTCGGTGTATTATGGAGAATTAACCGAGATCTTTTGTGAGTTGGATCATCGTGATAAGGTGATCATGGAGAGTGAGAACGACATTGAATCTTACCAAAAATTAGTTCAGCGACAAAGGGTGCATATTTTTCTTGCTAGATTAGATGGTGAATTCGAACAAATTCGTGGTAAAATTTTGTGAAAGGATCCTATCCTCGAATTGGAAGCATGTTATGCTTTGGTCCACCGTGAATCTGTTTGACTCACAACGATGAATGGAGAACCAAAAAAATCTGAAGCTTCAGCCATGGTGACTCGAAATCGATCTAATAAGAACCAACCTTCTCAAAGCCAACCTAAGAACACTGATGGTACCGATAAATATACCTACAAATGCATTCATTGCAATCAAACTGGTCATACCAAGAGCCACTATTTTGAACTTGTGGGGTATCCAGAATGGTGGGATCATAGCTGCGATTCATGGAAGAAGAATTCCAAGAGGACCTCCAATGATATGGTTGTCGAAACAAAGATAGCGGATGGTGTTGCTGGTCAGATCTTGGCATTAGCAGCAGCGGCAGGTAATGGTGGTAAGTTTTTAAATATTTCTACACTTGTTTCTAATAGTGCATGGATAATTGATTTTGGTGCTATAGATCATATGACGTTTGATTCTAGACAGGTCTCACCCCTTCAACCTTCATCACAAAAATTTGTTTCCACTTCCAATGGCTCTTCGGCCCCAGTTATTTGAGGGTCTTTACCTCTCACTGATACTTTGAATCTAGATTATGTTTTAGTTGTTCCATATTTGGATTATAATTTGTTGTCAGTTTCCCAAATCACCACTACCTTACTTTATGTTGTAATTTTTTGGCCTGATTTTTGCGTGTTTAAGGACATTCGAACAAGGCAAACGATTGGTTGTGGTGTTAGGAGAGGGAAGTTGTATTACTTGGAATTAGTGTCAAATAGTTCAAACAATTTGCATCAAGATTTAACGGTGGATGGATCTGAGGGGGAGAAGAAGAAATCTGAAATCTGGTTATGGCATCGACGTTTGGGGCATGCTTCCTTTGGTTACCTAAAGAAATTATTTCCTAGTTTATTTGCAAATTTTGATGTTTCTAGTTTTTGTTGTGACATTTGTGAACTTGCAAAAATCCATCGTGCTTCGTTTCCATTAAGTTTGAATAAAAGTCTAGTCCCTTTTATGGTCATACATTCTGATGCTTGGGGTCTATCCAAAGTCACTACCTTTGGTGGATCATGTTGGTTTGTTACTTTTATTGACGACTATACTAGGATGACTTGGGTGTGCTTGATGAAGTCTAAAGGTGAAGTGAATTTGTTATTTCAAATTTTTTATAAAATGGTTCGTACTCAGTATAATGCACAGGTTCAGGTTCTCCACAGTGACAATGGAGGCGAATATTTGATTTCGGAACTTTAGTAGTATCTAAAAGCACATGAAACTATTCATCAAACTACTTGTTCCAATACAACTCAGCAAAATGGGGTGGCTGAGAGAAAAAAACCGCCACTTGTTGGAGGTTGTCTGTGCTTCGTTGATACAAGCCCATATGCCGCTATCCTATTGGGGAGAATCACTTACCTCTGCAAAGTATTTGATCAAACAGGTACCCTCCAACACTATTGATTTCTAGACACCATCGTAGGCTCTCGCTGAAGCGGTTGTTGCTCCAACCGTCCCAAATTTATCTCCTCATATCATTGGTTGTGTATCTTTTGTACACCTCCATAAGCATCAGCACAACAAGTTGTATCCTTGAGCGCTGCGATGTGTCTTTCTTGGATATGTTGCTTATCAAAAAAGGTATCGATGCTATCATACTCCAACCCAACGAATGATTATTAAATTAGATGTAACTTTTCATGAAGACTCGATATATTTTTTCTCTGCGCCTGAACTTCAGGGGGAGTACCAAAAGGAAATTCAGACTCTAGACTATGATGACCACATCTCTGAAGATGTGGTTGTTCACATCTTGGGATAAAACTTGGCCATCTTGGAAGTGGGGGAACTCTCTGATGCGCTGAATCAAGAAGTGGGTGAATTGGATGTGGGTGGTTTGACTTTGGATCCAAGTAGTGATGAACACCCTGAAACTAAAGTTGTGGCTCCACCTCTGTCTGAGTCTCTCATACCACAGGATGTTGATACACCAAACCAATCTCTTGCTGAGGATGCTCCTAAACCATCTAGAAGACAACTACCACAACGTCACACGAGAGGTATCCCTAAACCCACATATGAACCCGAAATTTCTAGTAAAGTTAAATACGCCATGAGTCATTATGTGTCTAACCATCATTTGTTAGAATCAAATCAGTCATTTGTAAATCAATTGTCTACTGTATCTATTCCTAACAATGTGCAGGACGCCTTAGCTGGCCCAAGGTGGAAAGCTGCTATGAATGAGGAGATGAAATCCTTATAGGAGAATAAAACCTAGGAACTTGTTGATCGTTCGCCAGGAAAGAAACCAGTTGGATGTCCGTGGGTTTATACTATGAAGTACAAAGCAGATGGTGCAATTGAATGCTTTAAGGTGAGACTGGTGGCAAAAGGATACACCCAAACCTATGGGATCGATTATATAGAGAAATTTGCACCTATAGCTAAAATCAATATAGTACGAGTCTTGTTGTATTTGCTGCAAACTTGGGTTGGCCATTACAACAGTTTGATGTGAAGAACGCCTTTATGCATGGCAAGTTGTCCGAACAAGTTTACATGGAACTCCCACTAGGATGCATGATACCAGAAACGCATTGTCGGAAGGTGTGGAGATTAAAGAAGTCACTATATGGGTTGAAACAGTCTCCGAGAGAATGGTTCGAAAGGTTCACAAAATATATGAAATCCTTTGGTTACTATCAAACCAACTCATACCACACTTTATTCTTGAAGAAACAACAGGGTAAGATAACTGCACTTATTGTATATGTGGATGACATGGTGGTTACAGGAAATGATCTTGAAGAAAGGAAGGCTCTACAGGGTTACTTGTCAAGAGAATTCAGAATGAAAGACCTCAGCCCCTTGAAATATTTCCTTGGGATCAATGTGTCTCAATCTAATAAAGGGATTTTTCTGTCTCAAAGGAAATATGTTGTAGACTTGTTATAGGAAACTGGTATGTCAACATGTCAACACACTGATACACCAGTGGAAGAAGGATTGAAGTTATGTGTTGAGTCTGATCAGGTACCAGTTGATAAGGGGAGATACCAGAGACTCATATGAATATTGATGTACTTAGCACACACAAGGCTGGACCTTACCTATGCCTTGAGTATTGTTAGCTAGTTTATGCATAATCCTGGTGAGCAACATATGAATGAAGTTATGCGCATTCTGAGGTATCTGAAGTCTGCTCCTGGAAAAGGAATTTTATTCATTAAAAATGAATATTGTCAAAGCATGGATGCATATACTGATGCTGACTGGGCTGGACAAATTGATGACAGGTGTTCTACTTCAGGTTGTTTCACCTTTGTAGGAGGTAACCTTGTTACATGGAGAAGCAAAACACAAAATGTTGTTTCCCGATCAAGTGCATAGGATGAATTTAGAGGTATGGAACTTGGAGTATGTGAAGCATTGTGGCTAAGACTTCTCCTCAGAGATTTGGGCTATCCGCCTAGGTAGCCAATTCGACTATATTGTGACAGTAAAGCAGCATGTGATATTGCTCATAATCTGGTTCAACATGATCGAATAAAACATGTGGAGGTGGATAGATTCTTCCTTAAGGAGAATTTGAATGAGGAGATTGTGGAGTTTCCTAAGATTCAATCAGAGGATTAGTTGGCTCATATTCTCACCAAAGTAGTTTCAAGTCGAGTGTTCTCGAATGTTTTGGGAAGTTGGGCATGTGTGATATCCTTGCACCAACTTGAGGGGGAGTGTTGCGATATTGACTAATTCTTTCCAATTCTCTTATGTGATTATTTCCTATCTTGTAGATGACTCTTTCCTATCCGATAGCTAGATTTTAGGATCTGTAGCTTGATTGTAGGATCTGCAGCTTGATTGTAGGATTTGGGAGTTGATCCATCGATGTATATGTACCTGTACAATTCATTGTAATAATATACAGAAATATATTTCTCTCGAAATCTGATTTTGAACTGAAACTATGTTTCTGAAGTAATACAATTGAAATAGGGTCCAATAATTAAAAACCCAAATAAATTAAAGAGTCATTGCACCGAAGAGGTGTATTCTAGAACCCAGTAGGGGAGAGATGTGTAACTCCTTCTGACACACGTATCTTTTATAAAAAATAATAAAATATTAAGCTGTTCATGATTACGCAGTGAAGATTGAGGACAAGAGGAAAACTGCATTGGCTAAGTTTTGTTCTCAATGTTTCGAGCTACATAGTAGGGCTCATCATCACGAGGAAGTCTCTCATGGTTAATTTAGTTTTAGAAAATAGCCTATTAATAATAATAAAAATTAGGTTTTTTTTTAAACTTTCAAGCCGACATATTTTAGCCCTAAATTTTTTTTTTAAATTTAAATTTTTTTTTTAATTCTTTTCTAATTTTTTAAAGAAATTTTTAATATTTTTAATTTTAAAAGTTAAAAAAAAATTATTAAAATTTTAATTTCTAAAAAACATTAATAAAACCCTATATTTTTTAAAAACTTATTTAAACCTAAAATGATAACAAACCCTTATAAATTTTTTAACCTAAAACTAAGTTCAATTATTAGAAAATCAAATTCTATAAAATAAATATTTACAAGTATTTACAAAAACTAATTTTTTTAATTTTTATGTAACTTTTAGTGATCTAAAAGGCTATTAATTGTTCACGCTAGAAAAAAATATTAATTTTCTACCAAAGTTTTTTAGTAAAGTTTTTATTTAATACATTTTTAATTAAATAAAACTTTTTTTAATTTTAATATAATAATTGTTTTAAGAGTTTTTTTAAGTTTACAAAATTCTTAACCTTTATAATCCTAAAAGTTAATATGAAATTTTAATATTTAATTTAATAATTGGAGACCTTTGTTTTTTGTTCTTGTCTATTAGTGTCTTTGAAAAGACGGATAATCTGGTGCCAACACTTATTGAGTTTAAGGTCGTCATCCCTATTTAGGTTCAAAAGAAATTTTTCTATCTCAATAGCCTCCCTAATTTTCCGCCTTTTGTAATGTTCCTCTCTAGTAATAAGCTTAGTTTCTTGAATGCGTATGTGGTGGCGAGATTGGTGGGCGTGTTCAGGAAGAGCTGATTTTTGGTGGCGATCGTGCATGATGTCAGCACAATGCTCCGATGAGGCTCAAGGAACATTGCGCTGACATCATACACGATTGCCACCAAAAATCAGAAATCAGCTCTTGCTGAACACGCCCACCAATCTCACCACCACATACGCATTCAAGAAGCTAAGCTTATTACTAGAGAGGAACTTTACAAAAGGCGGAAAATTAGGGAGGCTATTGAGATAGAAAAAATTCCTTTGAACCTAAATAAGGATGACAACCTTAAACTCAATGAGTGTTGGCGCCCAATTATCCACCGTCTCAAAGACACTAATAGACAAGAACAAAAAACAAAGGTCTCCAATTATTAAATTAAATATTAAAATTTCATATTAACTTTTAGGATTATAAAGGTTAAGAATTTTATAAACTTAAAAAACTCTTAAGACAATTATTATATTAAAATTAAAAATGATTTTATTTAATTAAAAATGTATTAAATAAAAACTTTACTAAAAAACTTTGGTAGAATTTTTTTTTTTTTCGTCTGAACAATTAATAGCCTTTTAGATTAGTAAAAGTTACATAAAAATTAAAAAAATTTAGGTTTTGTAAATATTTTTAAATATTTATTTTATAGAATTTGATTTTCTAATTGAATATAGTTTTAGGTTAAAAAATTTATAAGGGTTTGTTATCATTTTAGGTTTAAATAAGTTTTTAAAGAATATAGGGTTTTATTAATGTTTTTTAGAAATTAAAATTTTAATAAAAAAAAATTTTAAAATTAAAAAAAAATTAAAAAATTCTTTAAAAAATTAAAAAGTAATTAAAATAATTTTAAAATAAATTTAGGGCTAAAATATGTTGGCTTGAAAGTTTTAAAAAAAACCCTACTCTAACTTATCGGCTTCAATTCAATTTAAATTATTTAGAATTGCATATATATAAAACAACATAAATTAGATAAACAAAAACCATAAAAAATAGATTACACATTTCCACTCTAAAAAAGGGTTTGCACTTTGAGATATTTGATCCCTCTTGGTGCCTGATAGTCCTCTTTGAAGGGATCTATGCTGCTAAATATCCCTTGCATACAAGTAGAAGACAAATGCCCGGAAACTATCTAAATTCATTTTGGACAAATTTAAATTCCAAATTCAACTGAAGCTATGGATGTTATGGTCCAATTCAAAATATTGTCTACATACATGTTGAAGATGGAAAGTCTTAGCTGGGTATTCATAATTCGCTCTTTGCTGGAGACGACATTACATGATATTAATTTGACTGTAATCATCCCATTCTCTCTACTTACTTTCAGTCTTCCATAATCCATCGGTACATCAACTCGACATTGCATCTTTATCTCAAGAATCCATGGAACTATTGTTGTACCACTGTATTTCCCTTCTTCAACACCCAGATGTTTGCTGGAAGTTTTTTCTTTTAGCATGAAAGGATAGTCAACAAATATTCTACAACTCTTATATATTTTTATACCTCTTCAATTATTCAATTCAAGATTCTGGCCTTATAATTTCATCGATAAAAAGCCCCTTCTAAAAGAAATACATTCATGGATTTATGCAATAGATTTGTAGCCTGACACAATTGGATCTTGTCTTTTTCTGAACTTGTATTTCTTAAAATCTTCTTCAGTTCTGATGAGACATGTCTATCACTATTCTTTCCCCATGCCCAACTGAACTTGAAAGATGATTTTCACAATTGGAAGAACCTGAATTTTCCCTATGAGAACGCTGACCACTATTGTTTTGACACCGTCCAATGCAATGGGACCAATTTACACTCTGGTGAAATACCTTACCAGAAGACTTGTCTTGTACCACTAAATCTTGAGATTGATATTCAAATTGTTGATGTCTTCGAATGTTTTCACCATTGTTTCTCCACCTCTGAGATAATCTCTCTGATACGTCATGTAAGTTTTGTAAGGGTATACCCAATTGTTGATTCTTGACTAAATGTTGTCCCTCAACTGATAGCATCACTCTCTTATTGCTATTAACTGATGTATTTGAACTTGGTGTCCTATCGCTATCTGGTGTTTGACCATTTCGAAGCAAATGCTTATGACAAAAAAAATGATCCATTTTTACATAGATGAGTACACCTCCTTCCATATATTGTCATACCTTGGAGAATTGAAGATTGGTAAAGAGATCCAACTTGCTCCACTCTGCGAGCATTGTCAAGAGAATCAAAATTTAAATGCATACAACCTATGTTACCAGGAAGGAGAAACGGGAAAAGAAACGAAAAACGTGAACAAAATGAGAAACAGAGTTTGGAGTCTTGGCATACAGAAGAAACGAGGAGAGAGAAAAAAAACAACATGGGATAAGAGGATGAGTCTTGAGATTTGAATGAATATTAAATAAGAAGATGCTAGAAATAAAATGGTTGGTAGCAGAGGAGGAGGTACAACAATTCTAATCTGAAGCACTTTCCTCAGTTTATATAGTAGACTTTATGAAATCATATGTTTTCTAAATGAGAAACAGAGTTTGGAGTCTTCGCATACAGAAAAAACCAGGAGAGAGAAAAAAAACAACATGGGATAAGAGGATGAGTCTTGAGATTTGAATGAATATTAAATAAGAAGATGTTAGAAATAAAATGGTTGGTAGCAGAGGAAGAGGTACAACAGTTCTAATCTGAAGCGCTTTCCTCCGTTTATATAGTAGACTTTATGAAATCATATGTTTTCTAAATGTAAATGTACTATACATTATAGCATGCAATTCCTACCCATTCATTCTTCTGCTTTGGAGAACCAATTCACTTAAATGACATAGGTAAAATTCCATTAAAAATAATTTTGATCCTTAACGGCTAAATAAATGATCTCAGTGCCCCCACTATCTACATACCAACTAAGAAATGATATAGCTTAATCAAATAAGCAACAGCGAAATGTTGTATTTTTTTCCTGTTCTTCCGGAATGTTGACGTGAAGAAACCTATATTGAAAGAGGAAAGCAAGGACATGTGATTGAAAATATCATCTAATTTGAGACATCAGATTTTCTTCATCAAACTACGCCAGAAAAATACATGATAACATCGGCTCTAGTACCGAACCCCTACCTTTTACTTCCAACACTAGTTTTCTTATAGTTTTTTTAATAAACCCACACTAACTCCTAGATCGATAGATCAACACAATTGAACTAGTACATGATAACTAACTTAACTACAACATAAAGCATTCTATTCCTCGGTATACAACACTTACATAGGGAAACACAAGGAACATAAAGATATTACTAAGTATACATATTTAGGGTTACCCTTCCTTCAATTAGCCATGTAGCCGCTTAGCTAGGTCTAGGCATACCACCCACAATCATCACTATTGGGAGGTTCCACTAGCAGGAGGGATTTGAACTGACAGCTTGGAGGGAGATCCATTGAAAGGTAAAAAAAACAACAATTTTTTTTTCAGAGAACGACTCTAACAAACGTTCAGAAACGATCCGTGTTTTCTTAAAAAAACAGGTTTAAGGCCTGAGAAATGAGAACGATCGTAAAAAGCATCGTCTTGTTGTCGTTTCTGAACCGTTTTTGGTGGGAAACGACCATCAGTGTTCTGTTTCTGGTAACAGAATTGTACAACAATCTATGACTCCATATTTTTCACATTGGTTGCATTGTCTTCCCTTTGTTTCAATGAAGGTTGAACAGTGTTGATGCTTGATCTCGTTACTTCCCATTAGATGGTTCTTTCTACTTGACATATATTCAATCATGGTGATGCCTCGATCTTTTACCCATCGGCTGCATTGTATTACCTTTTGTTTCAATGAAGGTCGAACATTGTTGATGCTTTTGCTCGCTACTGCCCATTAGATGGTTCTTGCTACTTGACTTTCATTCTGCCATGGTGTTTCCTGATTTCCACGAGAATAAGGAATTAACTGATTTCCACCATCATCCCTAACTTTATTCCATGTGTTAATCTGAGCCACATCCTCAGTAGAGTTGTGCGTTATCCCTTCTACACTACAAATTGACAACCGTTGACTCGATGTACTCAGTTCTTGTTGATTTGAAATAATAGAATCAACCATTTCCATATGAACTTGAAGTTCATATCCATGCACATCTGTTATTTCAGAGGAACGTGTTTCCCCATGATGAATTTAATGTTTTGGTCGTTTCCTACTAACTTCAGACTTCGTAATTTCCATATCTTCAAAATCGGTCGCTTCTCATTTTCTCCCTCAAATGCATATATTGATAGACGATTAGATACTGAAAACCATTTCATGCACTCTTGTTTCCATGTATTCCCTGAACCCAGGTTAGGTTGAACAGGGGCATCCCAAATATTTGCAACATCATCTCACAAAGCGACATTTATTAATTCCTTGTCATCCAAGAAGATAAACATATGAATACAGATAAAACATAAGTATTCCAAACAATTTGTAAAAATGCAAGACAAATTTAAGATCTCAAATACAAATAATAGAAAGTTGTGCTAGGTTACTTTTGGTAATTAATCAATGTAACCTTGCGTCTTTGTGAAGGAGCAACATAGGATGTAAATAATCAGTAGTGAGTCCTTGAATAGAAGGCCATGATGAAATCACTAGCAAGACAACCTTCTCTAAGTGATACATGAGTATGACCCAAGGATTATGGGGTATCTCTATATGAATACGCTAGGAAAGCCAACGAAAAAATGAATATGTGTCTTATAAGGAGTGTCTATGAGATATCTGTCCCCAAGCCTCCAGTACCACCCTCCTAAAAAAATTTACAACACAAGGGTGTTTCAAGTTTGGTGGAAGATACAACCCCAGCATTATAACTTGTGAAGGAAAACCAGTGATGACATGACTCTTTGCCACATAGAATTCCCTGGTTCTGCTAGTAGAAATGACCCTAAATTATTCTTACTGAGAATAAGAAATAAAGCAAAACAATGCAGCAATAAAATCCAGGTTCCACTAGCAAACTAACAAGTTGCCAGACTAGGAAAAGTCATATTGCTCATTTTAACATGACTTTTATTTCATTTTTTATGAAGTGCCCACTAAGGAAGAGGTCGTCTCGCTTTGGCTTCAACGATATTTATCCACATTGCTAAGACACCATTGATTATAAAATCAAAATTGATGTTAATATTATTACCATTAAGTTTTAATTAGAACCATTTCTGATACTTTCTAATTGAATATCAATAAAGTTTTGAACAGTATCCATTCATGAACTATGTTTTTTTAAATCCTTTTTTTATTTTGATTTGTTAAATGTTGAAATGCAGGTCTTGCAACTGGTAAGCATATTGGGACAAGTGACCATTGTTACCTTAGTCACTTATCCTTAACTACTTTAAAATCCTAAGCCTTAACTACTTTAGAATCCTAAGCCTCTTAGGAGAGAGCCCTATTAGAACTTACTAAAACACTAAAACACAAAGGATATTTTCTTTATAAGATGGTTAATGACCAGTGCCTTATGAAGTCCTAGAAGGTGAACAAAAGGATGATTTATCAATGCATTTATGAAAAGACACTTAATCGACCAAACCCAAAAACATACATTCGTTGATATCCTAAAATCATTACCAATGTGCTAGTAGCTTGCAATACACAAGCCAATGTCATCAAGAGGAATGTTAGGTACCATAAACAATTATTCGAAAGATCATGTACAACATTGTAAGTAAATCAGCAATGTGTGATGAACAACCACGGAGCATATAACCATAATTATGCCATAGAATCATGATAGTTAACTCACATGTGTAAATAACAAATTAACATGAGATAAAAATAATATGCATGCAGAATAAGTGTAAATGAAATAGGATGCCAATAAATAAAAAATATAAATAGAATAGACTAGTTAGTTGTTTCAAAGTTCAAAAGGTAACCAAGTGTACCATATGACCTTCGATATAATCACAACATTATTCCCTACGCAGAAGACATATAAACGTCGGCAATAGCGATGTATGCGGCCCTATCAATCAGATGCAAAGTATTAACATGTGCGACCGCTGGGTATTACGTTTACCACCATTAAACACCAGTACATCAACATGCACAAGTTTATACGTTGATATCGTGACAATTCGACGACTCAAAACCTCCGATCATGAAGCAAATTACTGTAAAACACTGTGCATTCGGAAAGGCTGCCAACGGAAACTGCATTTAATCGCGTGCGCATACGGTATACATCCTTAATATAAGCGCCAGTTCTGGAGATGTCGTGCTTAGGGAATATATGGCGTCGCTGGGGGTTAGTTTAGACCAAGGAGAACGTAATAGGTAGGTCGGCTGCCACGGCAGCCGGGAGGCTGGGAACCCTAAGTGGAAATTCCAACGCAGGTTTGCACCAGACTTTTCCAGGTAATGAGTCGCAAAGGAAAGATGAAGGCGGTTGTTGCGAAGACGCGCGAAGAAACTGGAGGAGCAGATAGGTGAAAGTGGTCAGGAGGTAGAAGCAAACGATGGGAGTTTGAGTGCGGGTTCTTGGAGGATATTACGACTGTAGGGAGAAGTTGCAGCAGCCAAGGGCAAGGATGGTAGAGCATCCATGAGAAAGAAGCGTGTAGTATACGAGAGGGTCGGCGAGGAAGGGAACACGAAGTCAACGCGTGCTGCGAGCTGCAGATGGAGAAGTCAACATGGCAGCTAGCTGCGTCGGTGTGGGAGTCAGCGCGAAGGCAGAAGGCTGCTACAACAGCGTAGAAGAAGAAAGGAGCCTCGCGGGATTAGAAAGAAGATATTGAGACCGCGTGGATGGAGGATACACCAGGAGTGAGGAGGGGAGCTTACGGTAGGTGCCTCCGAAGGTTTATGCCGAGGTGTGAGGATTAGGGGTTAGCCTGGTGCTAGGGCTGGCAACGGAGATCGCAGGGAGAAGTCATAGCGTGGAGAATGAGGATACGCCAGCGAAGGTTTGGGTGTCGAAGCGCGAGATGAGTGATAGCCAAAACCGAGCCGACTAAACAAAACTTGTCTATGTCCGACTAGACAAGTTTACAAATTTTAGTCGGTCCTTCACTCGACCAAAATTACTCCGACTTACTTACCGATTTTTACCTCGACCACTTTTACTCCGACCAAGTCGGACCTTCGACCAAGTCGGCTGCTTTAGTCGGCTGACTCTCCGACCACTCAAGTCGGCTCTTCTACCACTCTAGTCGGCTCACTTTGGTCGGACTCTGCAAAATATGTTTCTTAGTCTAAAGACTTAAGAAATTACAAATGCTTTTCACCTATGAGTAAAATGAAGTAAAATAGACACATTTACAAATCCAAATAACTTATGAGAAACATGTGCCCAAATATGTAGGAAGACTTGAGTGGACCAATGTGCCGTAAAACCTGGAACTTTCACACAATGAGATTTTTATGGGTTCTTGTTCTTTTACCTATCAGTAACTGTAAAAGACATTTACAGAAGTAAATTTGGAAATATATGCAGCCAAATAATCATGCATTCAACCACAAACTATTTCATATATTAACTATGCTGAAATACAAAGTAATACAAACTCGTCGATTACAAAATGGTCGGTCCAAACTTGTCCGACCAGACTCGTCGATCTACAGAGCTTCAGCTCGTCGACTAAATTACATGCACAGAAGCTTGAGCTTCAACTGTTCTTCCTCACCCTGAGTTCCTCTACTGGCTGTCTCTGTGTTCTTCCTGTGTTCAACTGAATTACAAAAATGCTTCTTCTATTTATAGGCAATTTGAAAATTGCTACAGCATGGGTCTACTGACCTGCCATTAAAGGCTGTAATAACTGCTACCTAATAACTTAGCTTCTGAAATAAATTCGACTGGACTATGTTGCCTACTCGAAGACTTTTCCTCCTTNTTTACAGGCAATTTGAAAATTGCTACAGCATGGGTCGACTGACCTGCCATTAAAGGCTGTAATAACTGCTACCTAATAACTTAGCTTCTGAAATAAATTCGACTGGACTATGTTGCCTACTCGAAGACTTTTCCTCCTTGCCAGACTGACAGACAAGATTTCGACTTGTACGGCCTCTGACAAAGTCGGCTGAAAGTTGCGTACTAAGTCGGCTGAAGATTGCGAACTGATCTACGAGTAATTACGTTTTTCCAACACTCCCCCTTAATTATGAGCAGATGGGGTTTTTAAAACAAAAAATTACAAAATGTCTCGGAGCTTAGACATGCTCTGTTTATCACAGAGTTCACTGTGGAGAACTTGTCATTCCAAGATAACTACGCAGATACTGGAATGTGTCCTTTGCCAATGGCTTTGTGAAGATGTCGGCCAGTTGGTCTT
>LPNX011149823.1:626992-653061 GCA_001517045.1 Pseudotsuga menziesii
ACGTTTTTCCAACAATGAGGTCCATGTATAGGGGATGGGAAACCAAGATTTATGGTGGCCACATAAAGGGAATGAGAAGAGAGAGCTGTGCGTGAGTGAAAGGAGCTGGCCGCAGAAAGGGATGGAAAAGGTTTAAGGGAAAGGTTGTGAATGGAGGAAGTAGGGCTTACGTTAATCTTACCCTAGACTAATCGAGAAACCTTAACCAGAAACCCTAATCTAGACACTTACTTAACTAAACCTAGACTAGGAACTAAGCTAGGCTAAGCAAATAATCTAAACCTAAATCAAACCAAAAACTAACCTAAGACTAGATTTGTGAGAGAATTAAGTCTCAAGACATAAGGAAACCCTAGCACAACCCCTACCTGACCTAGGGTTTCTAAGGAGGAGGTCTAACATATTGAGGAAGGTTCCTACAGTGACAAGAGGAAGGTAAGGCCTATCCTAGGGAAAAGTGCAGCTCTAAAGCCACGACTAAGACTCACAAAAAGGTAAGAAGCCTGACCTCCATGTGCTTCTGTTCATCCAACAAATGTAAGCATCACCAAAGCATAGATTCACCAAAGAATTACCATAAAAATATCTTGCGTTAACCAGAAAACATCCTCACCACGAGTGCATCCATCCAAAGAAACCCTAAGAAGGGTAAAACAAGTGCATAGTGATTTATCACATTAGTTCCGATTTAAAATGAAATCAGGAGACTTATTTAAATGATCTCACACTCACTTTTACAAATAAAATCCAAGCCTACCTAGCTTAAAACAAGTAAATTTGTAAATATTAAATGTCAACTTAAAATTAAAAGAAAATAATAATAAAATATAGACTAAGGTAAGCTACCTTGGGTATTTGCATCCCCAAGTGCCAAACACGCTCAAATAAGTGAATCACTCTGAATGAAAGGCCGAATCGGGCTAGAGGGAGGGCGTTATGCCCCATCTAACACCCAGAATACTATAAAATCCCTCAACACCCTCCTCAAAGCATGAAAACAACATGGCATGAAAGATGCTTTCCTCTAAGGAAAGAAGGTCAGGAGAGCAAGGACCCACTGACTGAAGGGCCATGAAGGTATATGAAGTTGCCACGACTGAAGAGTAGTGTCTTGTGGCTAAAGCAGAGGCCACCAGAGCGCACAAGAAAGGAATGGAGCCATGATGCCCAATAGTCAACCTTTAGAGGCCTCGAACACCAACCCTAAGGTTAAAAACCTCTTTAAATGGGAATTCAACAATGCCATTAAACCATAGTACCCTTAGAGGAGGACCAAAGGGGCGATCCATGACCGCCATCGCTCGATAACATGCCTCCTGGTCAAAAATATTGGCCCTCTCTCCTTGGGGTACACCTGAAGGTGTGCTGGGTACAAGTGCAGCCTAATACTGGCTCCAACTGTGGGACAAGTGCTCTTCCTGGGAATGCTCGAGAACTTGTGAATCTGCTAGTACCTGTAGACCTACACACATATCAAATGTCCTAGAAATTAAAAGCATCTAAGGGAAGTCACTTTTGTCATGCCTTTTTCACTAAATGAGGGAAACAAACTAAGAATAATAAACTAACTAGACATGAAAAGACATCAAATGCAACGTACACAAATATGCCTAATGCAACTAACCCTACCTACTCTAATCATGGTAATCAAAACAGGTTAAGTGAAATCATACCACCAATGTAGCCATTTAAGTAAGCAATCCATACCTGTCATCTTACCTTTGTCCTTTAGTGTAATCCAAGACAATACCTCATTGATGATATGTTGATTTTGTACGAGGATCTTTATCTTGATGAGTGCAGGAAACTGAACCTTCTTAAAAAACTGGAAAACCTGAAACCAGTGCCATGGAGAAGCATCACTTTGACAGGATTTTTTGATCCATTCTTCTAGTGGGCTTATGTATGGGACACCTCCACCATACACATCTTCTAAAAAAGTTTTCGTGAAATTCACCCATGAATCCTGACCTTGGGAGGCTATTCATGGAGTTGGACTTCGCAAATATTCCTATGTGAGTCGCAACCTATCTCTGCATTTACTCAAGTTTTTCTTTGTACATACAGGTATATCACTTATCTTTTCTACAATGATGTTAGTAACCCCAATAATCCCTGAACTTTTGAAATTGTCAACAGTATAATCCATACCTTCATGCTTCAAATTAAAAGATAAACAATAAATATTATGACACTGAGGGATGAAAATCATACCTGTCAACCTACCTTCCTCGATTTTGTTGAGATGTATCATTAAGGGCTTGCAGATGTAGGGTAGACCGAGTTGGACAAATTTTACTACACTTCTTGAAGGGCACAACTAAAAGTGATAACCTAGGCTCATCATATGCTGAATATCTGCAAAAGAATCCTCTGTGTGACATGATTCCCTATTGCAGGATGAGTATGATGGTGACATCATGAAAGAATCACCAGAGGTACAGGGTCTCAAATATTCAAACTTTTCATCATAATGGGCCATCTACATATCACAACTATCTGTAAAGTTTGGTGTTGTTCCATCTTCAATTATGATGGAAAAAGGGTTGAGCCATTCTTCGTCATTAGCCTCATAAGGGGAAGGAATGATCATATCTCTTTCAACACGGTATTCATAAATTATGTCTTCAACATCCTTGTTGGAGGTGACTGAGATTTCCTCATCCCAAATAATGTGAAGTTCTTGCTCTTCCTGAGTAACCTCATCAAGATGCTCTTTCTCACTGCCATGTATGCAGACAACACTACATGGTCTCGAGGAATCATAAAAGGCGGGCCCATAAATGCCAATAACCATCTTCCTCAAAATTCCCATTATTATGTTCCCAGAGATATAGCATGTCACAAGGAGTTTATGTATGCTGGAAGGGAGGACTCATCCTATCTTTCTGTTCCTCAGCTTCTTCGATTAGGACTTCCTGATCCTCATATATGGGACCATCATCGTATTCATCTGCTTGGGAAGCTTCATCTATCGTGCTCAATATATCACCAGTTAGACTTTGAACAATGGCTGCTTCAACTTGATCTTTGCTTTGGGAATCCTTACTTAACAAGTCCTTCGCATGCTTGACATGAGGTATCCATTCGTCACAGCGCCCAAGATCCCAATGGTTACAGAACGTTTCCACCAATTCTGCCAACGGAAACATTGTTCTTTTATCTATGCTCACAAACCAAGCGAGAGCCTTTCCTCTCAGGTGAAGGACAAATGATCGCATGTAAACATCTTCTTCTTCTTCTTTAATACTATATTTTGAAGCCATAGTCATAAACAATTCCACATGATGCACGACATTATCATGGTCACCCTTGAAGGCATGGAAAAATACCTCGGGTAACTCATCTAAATATCCTAGGAAAGTGGATAGATAAAGAGGAGAAAAACCTATTTCCATTTCTGTAGTAGTCACATTATCAAGATCTTCAAACTCGAATGGAATATCATCTTTGGTTCCTTTTTTCTGGCATCATCTTGAGTTTGGCCTCTTCCTAGGTTTTCTTCCCATATTTTGTCGATCATGGCATTTATTTCTTGTTCATCGACACCGTAACCCAAATCCATGCTAAATGCATTAATGAATTGTCTGAGTGAATAAAAACTTCTGCAAGGAAAACCCTCATACCAATTTCTAGCTGACAAATTTTCCTCTAGGTGAAGAGATAACAGAAATAGCCTCATCCTGATGTCTTCATGCACAATGTTACTTGCCCGGGTGAATTGCAGCAATGCTTGCACATGGAATGTTGCATGGTTCTTATACTGTTGGAACAATGGGAAAAGTGCCTTCCCGCCATCTCGAATGGCATACTTGTGTGGGAAACTTGGAATGCATGAGAAGTCCAATATGTCCATCTAGAATTCATAACTGGATGCCATCTCGTCAGGATTCCCTGTCTTTATAGAGTACTTATTTTTTTTTCTTTGATTGGAGTTGCCAAGAGAAACCTGCCAGGTTAGTTAATCAAATCTCCCCAAAGTACTAAATAAAACATGGGTGTACCTGATAGATGGGACATGCTAATATCTTTGTGGAGTCACTAGGTAAGCCTGCAAGTTTGTCCTTCCAAAAAAATTGTATGCAATCATACACAACCAAGGACTTCAAGACTTACCAAAATGTCGTTTCTTTCTCGGATATATCACCTCAATGATTTTGAGGTCCCTAACAACGGTACCAAAATGTTACTAATTGAAATGGTAGGTCTTTCCACTGGTAAGCATATTCAGGACAAGTGACCACTATCACCTTAGTCACTTATCCTTAACTGCTTTAGATGCCTAAAATTATTAGGGGAGATCCGTATTAGAACCTTCTAAGACACTAGGACACAAAGGATATCTTCTTTCAAAGGTGGTTAATGACCAGTGCCTTATGGAGTCTGATAAGGTGAACAAAAAGAGTTATCAATGCATTTATCCAAAGACACTTAATCAACCAAACCCAAAAACCATGGGGGGTTCACTTAGTGAACTTGTTGCATACCACGATCATTTGTAGGATACTAAAGAATATACCTATTTTCACTAAAGATTGGAAAATGCCTCCTAAAATTGCATTGTTGAACCCCCCTCCCAATATACCTTTCCAATTAAGAAAACACCTAGCTTCACCAGATATTGTAGGTATCCATTTTATCAACCCATTTTTAATACCCCCTTTATATCATATTACCGAGTTGTAAAGAAAAGGAACCCTAACACATCTTAGTGTATGCAAACTAGATGCTAAATAAACTAATAATATAATGCTAATAATGATCCCACTGGGATTGCAGGGGCCACTGTTCAATTTGTAGCGTTGGATAGTGGAAGGAACAACAAAATAGTAATGGGAAAGGAAAAATGTGTAAAAGGAAACCCAATCAAGAGATCAATGCAACAAAGAATGTAAAAGGTTGATAGTCCAATAGTCAATGCAATGCTTAGAAGATATTAGAACTCCATATGTTTCACACCAATCTAACAATTTTGTACCATGTAAATACAAGTATATCCAAAGAGAGCTCATGTTTTCTAGAAGCTTAATAAATTAAATTCCAAAAAAAATGAAAAATTGAAACTTTTTCTTGGATGGACTTCACTACCTTCCTATCAAAACAAACATCATTGATGTTGGAACCCAAATGAACATAAAAAAATCCTCTTACTTTCCAATAACACCGTTGATAATGTGGATAGCTTGGATTTGGGTCATTCACAAGATGTAATGAATTTCCTCCACTTCCTCTACATTTATTCTTGCAATCAAGGGAATCAACAACATTTAGTTACCTTTTCTTGAGTTATATCTATATCTTTACAAGAAAGGAAAAAAATATCTATTGTTAAATTTCAAGAATGCAACAATTATAAAGATATACAGATGGAGAAAGTTATATGATACGATTTCATGGTAACGACAACACATAGGGTATGCAAATAAGGATTTATATTTTCATGTATGTTCATCCGAGTTCCAATACAATATTAATGGATGCCTTGCATATAAGAATTGAAATTACAATTATGAGTGTGCAAAACATAACTCAATCTAACAACTATTCCTAACTGGCAATCTGAAAATGTTAAAGAATAATACAAAAAGTTGAAAGAAATAATTAGTTTAAAAGAAAGATTGATATAAATTTTATTGGGTCCAATGAGCCAATAAATATTGATCTCATTTTCTTGGTTGTCATGGAGCAAGGTTTGATTGAATTTCAATACCCAAATAAACCCCAACCCAAAAAATGAAGAGTTAGGTCTTTTCATAGAACACCTACAAAAAATACAATACAATTGTTCAACTCCGAAACTCCCGATTAACTACATCTTATAACTTTGGAGTTGAACATGAACAAAAAATATATTCAAGTATACTGAACAATGTCATAAGTTGCAATGTGACTTCTATCTAGAAAATAAGTGACATTTTGGAAATTGCTCTCATATAGAACACCAAAAGGTATGATGTTACAAAAATTCCTTAGTTTTAACACTAGCAAAATCAACCTCAATTATGGATAAAGTGTGAAATATTGCATACATATTCATAACAAGTAGAGACACTAACCTTTTGTACATCACATCAATAACATTCTGCATAGAAGAACAAAATACTATCACCATGGTTATCTCAATGCCACAAAATTCTAATATTGTAGTTCCTTCTATTCAAAGAATCATATCTCATATTTAAATAACTTCACTAAGCAACAAAAAGATTAACCCCACAAAAATAAAACACATATCATAGTTAACAATAATAGTTGCAATATTATCATAATTTCAAAATCCAAATACAATTGTAGAAGTTGCTTGCAGATCTTTACAAAAAGATTCAATTCTCTACAGGAAGAAGAAATGATGAAATGAATTGAGGTATGAATAAAACCCATGATTTGGAGGTATGAATTGAGCCCATGACGTGGAGGTATGAATCCATACCACAATTCAGAGGTTATTCCTCAACCTACCAAAATAAAAAAACCCTCAATATTTATATTACTATCTCAAATTTAAAACCTCCCTTAACCCCTTAATACAAGACAATATATTTTTGAGGTTCTTAGGAGTACTCAAACCCCCTATTTAACCCTCAATATTTATATTACTATCTCAAATTAAAAGTCTCCCTTAACCCCTTAATATGAGACAATATATTTTTGAGGTTCTTAGGAGTACTCAAACCCCTTATTTAACCCTCAATATTTATATTACTATCTCAAATTAAAAACCTCCCTTAACCCCTTAATATGAGACAATATATTTTTGAAGTTCTTAGGAGTACCCAAACCTCCAATATAAATAGGCATGATATGATATTGCCTCTCTAGTAAACCCCATGCCAAAAACATACATTTGTTCATATCCTAAAATCATTACTAATGTAATAATAGCTTTAGATACATAAAACCAATGTCATCAACAAGGGGAATGTTAAGTACCATAAACAATTACTCAAAATCTCATGTACAACATTGTAAGTATATCAGAAATATGTGATGAACCGCCACAAGCATATAACCACAATTATGCCATCTAATCGTGATAATTAACTCACATGTGTAAATAACGAATTAACATGAGATAAAAATAATATGCATGCAGAATAAGTGTAAATGAAATAGGATGCCAATAAGTACAAATGAAATAGACGAGTTAGTTGTTTCAAAGTTCAAAAGGTAACCAAGTATACCATATGAACTTTGATATAATCACAACATTGTTCCCTACGTAGAAGACATATAAACTCCGACAATAGCGATGTATGGGGCCTGCTATCAATCATATGTAAAGTATTAACAGGTGCAACTGTTGGGTATTACGTTTACCACCATTAAACACCAATACATCAACATGAACGAGTTTATACGTTAATATCGTGACAATTCGACGATTCAAAACCTTCGATTATGAAGCAAATTACTGTAAAACACTGTGAATACGAAAAGGGTTCCAACGGAAACTGCAGTTAATCGTGTGAGCATACGGTATACATCCTTGATATAAGCACGAGTTCTGGAGATGTCGTGCTTAGGGAATATATGGCGTCGCTGGGGGTTAGTTTAGACTGAGGCGAATGTAATAGGCAGGCCGACTACCACTGAAAGGTCAGCTGGGAGGCTGGGAACCCCAAGTGGAAATGCCAACGCAGTTTTGCACCAGACTTTGGCAGGTAATGAGTCGCAAAGTGAAGATGAATGCGGTTGCTCAGAAGACGCGCGAAGAAACTGGAGGAGCAGATAGGTGAAAGTGGTTGGGAGGTAGCAGCAAACGATGAGAATTTGAGTGAGGGTTCTTGGAGGAGATGACGACTATAGGGAGAAGTTGCAGTAGTGAAGGGGAAGGATGGTAGAGCAGTCGTGAGATAGAAGCGTGTAGTAAAGGATAGGGTCGATGAGGAAGGGAAAGCGAAGTCAGCGTGTGCTACGAGCTGTTGTTGGAGAAGTCAACGTGGAAACTAGTTGCACGAGTGTGGAATCGGCGCGAAGGGAGAAGGTTGCTACAACCTCGTATAAGAAGAAAGGATCCTCACGGGGTTAGAAAGAAGAGATTGAGACCGCACGGATGGAGGATACACCAACAGTGAGGAGGGGAGCTTGTAGGAGGTGGCTTCGAAGGTTTATGCAGAGGTGTGAGGATTAGGAGTTAGTCCGGTGATAGGGCTGGCAGCGAAGATCATAGGAAGAAGTCAGAGCGTGGAGAATGAGGATACACCAGTGAAGGTTTGGGTGGCGAAGTGCGAGATGAGGTCCACGTGTAGGGGATGGAAATGAATATTTATGGTAGCGACATGAAGGGAATGAGAAGAGAGAGTTGTGCATGAGATTAGCTCTTCTGGCCACAACATGGGATGGAAAAGTCTTAAGGGAAAGGTTGCGAATGGAGGAAGTAAGGCTTACGTGAATCTTACCCTCGACTAACCGAGAAACCATAACCCAAAACGTTAATCTAGATACTAACTTAACTAACCCTAGAATAGGAACTCAGCTAGGATAAGAAACTAACCTAAACCTAAATAAAACCAAAAACTAACCTAAGACTAGATTTGTGAGAGAATTAAGTGTGAAAACATGCTAGGGAAATCCTAGCATAATCCCTACCTAACCTAGGATTTCTAAGGAGGAACGTTAACCTAGTGAGGAAGGGTCCTAGGTCAAGCAACTAGCCTAAGAAAACTAAGGATAAACCCTAGGGAACCCTCACAAGGAGACATGTTGGTATTTGGTATGATGACAAGAGGAAGGTACCCTAGGGAAAAATGCAGCTCTAAGGCCTCCAATAAAACTCACACACGCACAACATTCACTAACATCCAACAAAAAGGTAAGAAACCTGTCCTCCTCCATGTGGCTATGTTCATCTAACAAATTTAAGGATCACCAAAGCATAGATTCACTAAAGAATTACAAGAAAAATAGCTTGCATTAACCATAAAACATGCTCACAAGGAGCGCATCCATCCACAGAAACCCTAAGAAGGGTAAAACAAGTGGAAATGATTTATCCCATCAGTTTTGATTTAAAATTAAAGTGAGGAGATTTATTTATATGATCTCACACTCACTTTTACAAATAAAATCCACGTTGACATGCCTTAAAACTAGTAAATTTGTAAATATTAAATGTCAACTTAAAATTAAAAGAAAATAATAATAAAATATAGACTAAGGTAAGCTACCTGGGTTATTTGCATCCCTAGGTGCCAAAACACGTTCAAATAAGCAAATCACTCTGAAAGAAAGGCCTTTTGGGATGGAGGAAGGGCGTTATGCCCCATCTAACCCCTAGAATACTGTAAAATCCTTCCACGGACTCCTCAAAGCATGGAAACGACCTAGCATGGAGGATTCTTTCCTCTAAGGAAAGAAGGCCAGTGAGAGAAAGGATCCACTGACTGAAGGGCTAGGAGGGTGTATGAAGTGGCCGCGACTGAAGATTAGTGTCTCATGGCTGAAGCAGAGGCCACTAGAGCGCACAAGAAGGAAATGGAGCCATGAGACCCAGTAGTCAACCTTTAAGGGCTCCAGACACCAACCATGAGGTTAAAATCCTCTTTAAATGGGCAGTCAAAAATTCCATTAAGCCATAGTACCCTTAAAGGAGGACCAAAGGGTCCAGCCATGACCACCATCGCTCGATAACACCCCTCCTGGTCCAAAAAATTGGCTCTCTCTCCTTGGGGTACACCTTAAGGCACACTTAAGTGCAGCATAACATGTTCTAAATCATATCTGGTTTATATTGTCTTTTATTTTTAATCTGCCTATTTTTAACTTTTGAATTTGAGAAAATTGGACCAACGGGCTAAGCCCTTTAAGTTTTCGAATAGCTCATCGAGCAGTCTAACTCGAACTTTTGAATCTAACCACCTTTTAGTTTTTGAATGGATTGACCAGGAGGATAAGCCCCTTTCAGTTTTCGAATGGCTAAACCAACAGGATAACCCCCTTTCCGTTTTCGAATGGATTGACTAGCAAGCTAACCCCCTTTCAGTTTTCAAATGGCCTTCAATTTTAGGGAATTCTTTGCAGAGAAATATAAAAATCATAACAAAATCATTACTATAAACAAACAAAACTAATCTAAATCAATATTATAACTCATACATTTCACCAAGACACGAGATCCATTTCCTACTCCGCAAATCATAAAGCTCAAAATAACCATTCATGTTTTGTGTATTGCTAAAGTTTTTTCCCAATTTCTTTTCCCTAGTTTCTATTTCCCCAATTTCTTCTCCAATTTTATTTCCCTCCATAGAAATTTTGAGTTTTTAAAATTTATTAATATTATCATATTATATATAATGTAATATAATATTTATATATTAAATAAGATTATATTAATATTATATATAATTTGAGCTTTTTAAATTTATTAATATTATTTTATATAATATAATATATTAATAACATGTATTATATGAATATTTTCATTAACTTATTAAGCTATCTATGTGTATACTATTATATATTAACATACTTTGGTATGATATCATATATGAAGTATAAATATTAAAATATAAAACTGATACGTAAAATAATGTCTAGCATTCACTCTCCAAAGCAAGATATAACAACCCACAATAAAATAATGGGTGTGTTTCACAAGCGAAGTGGATAGGTACGTCCCACCCAATCCATAGATGGGTGTACCCGTTTCCTGTTGGGAATTAAAAGGATTTCCAACGGATGTTTTTGGCTCGTAACAATGCATGGATCACTACAGTTGCAATAGGCATAGATCCCAGTCAGAATGGGTTGGGCTCAACGACTCCAAATACATATTATACATTATACATTGTATTATATATTTTTATACATATTAACTATAATACAAATTAGTAAATATATTATATATTTTTTAAATACATAATTGTTTGTTATTACTTCGGCGAGGCCCATGTTTAAATTAGTAAGGGGATCTCTTTAATTTTTACAATCACAATCTAACACTCAGGAGTCTAGTGTCCTAAATTTGAGACTCAACTGTGTGCCCCAACCTGATCACAAATTTCTCTACATTTGATTTCTCATTAACTAATTGAAAACATATTAACATAGAGATATAAACAATTTTTTTTGGATAGAACTCAATAATCTATGAAAATAGTCCATACATGAATTCTATAACACCAAATTTTCATATGTCCCTCTCTCTTGGACCGATTTTACACAATTATCAGGTGATTCTCAATCCTTCATCGATTGCATTCTATCACCGAATTAAAAGAAACTATTCAATACTTACAAGACTCTCGACCCTCGCTTATATCTATGACCTCAATGACCTATGAATTTCTAAATGAACACTTCTATCCTTGATTTCCTCTAAATTTGTTCCTTCAAATAGTAACTGAACTTCAAACTGGAAACCCAAATAAATTGGAACTCTATCACCTCAACACCTGTGATAAATCAATTTTTTATATTGGGTATCCATGAACTCATTTCAATGGAATAGAGACATGGAATAACTCAATTGAAATTAGATGTAGATGATAGCCTCATTCAACAATGAAAATGAATCTAGAACCGATCTAATAATCACTATAATAAACAACATAATCACCAAAATCAGAACTCTCAGTAGCAACAAAATATGCACACCCAGGCCCATCGAAAACACCATTGGGAAAAATGCATGTCTAGGGCCATCAAAACTCATTAGGTGATCGAAATATCAAAGTACGTCAAGTTCAATACCAGATCCTCTTATGATATCCCTCGTCAAGAATAAAAGAAGAAGAATAAGGGCAATTGGGTAGAGGCTATTCCTCTAACCATGTGGCTTGTGATATAATTGGGAAAAGGGGTGATTAAGCCCAAAAAAGTGTCCTCCCAAGGGGGTTGGCCCCGTTATAGAGATTGTCTAATGCAAATGATCATTTAAATCCTTATTTAAAGATAGAATTATTTGAGGTGGAAGATTACATTATGAGAATTGGAGATCAAGACCCTATGTCTGTTATCTAAATCCACATCCCCTACGAAAAAGAAAGAATCGTTCTCTAAAAGGTTGTAGTGCATGGGTCTAGGAGACAACATATGTTCGAGGTTATGAAATATCTTGTCTTAAATCCATCGAAATGAGTGCATGAGAAAAAATTATATATTTCCAAATCTTGTTCAGATGCTATAGTCTACATTGTTAATGTAGACTATAATATATATTTTTTTAATTTACATGTGGTTTGAAAAGACATCCCATGCCATTGTTACTTTCCTAGCATAAAACTTTGAATATATGGTGACTCTTAAATAAATTCCATGGTTCATTTATTGAGATGGATTGAACAACCCATTTAAATCTCTCAATGTGTAATATAAAGTCTAATTGACTATATGGAGTAGTTTCCCATGGTTGGTTCTAGTTCAAAGTAATTAGTTCCTAAGGGGATTTTCAAGATGCTGATAAGCCATATTGAATTAATAATCTATAACAATAAGAGTAACATACATGGGTAGTTTCTAGGACCTCAGTGTAGATATAGAACTTGGATACCAAAGATAGGGGTTTCATGTACAATTATATTATATAAAATATTTATTGCAAAAATATTATATAAACTTTTCATGTTTATATAGTTATAGCTTTATGTTATATAAAATGTTTAAGTTTATATATTTAGAAATTTATGCTTATGTTTATATGTTTATATTATTTGTTAAGTTTTTGTCTTGTTTATAATTATATTATATAATAATAAGCAAACTGATTCTGCTCCAAGAATAGGAGCCTACGTATAAGGTCATTAGTGTAAGCGGTGCAAATGGTCTGTTTCATGTTGATAATTATAATGGTTCTAGTCGTCGAAATATCATCATGAATAATTTTGTGTCCCACTAGGACGTCATCATGATAGTGTCTCACTAGAACGTCGTCATGATCAGACGTAACACTAATATTTTGGTGTCAATTAAATTACTAAGATGTGACACATGATAGGGTCTACAATTTACTAAATTTTAACATTGTGGATGGATTTAGAGGCACCCTTTGTAGGATGTCTCTAAATCCATATGTAGTGTTAAAATTTAGTACATTGTTCAAATTCATTATTAAAATTGTAATTAATTTCCATTGTTTGAGTGACATAACTAATAGCTATGTATTCTCAGATCTGGAAGGAAAAACATGTAAAAATAAATAGTTTCGGTTCCTTATGTTTAAAAAAATGCACACAATACTTAATAGTTGTGTCTAACAGCTGCATTTTCCATATTTTAAAGAAAAGAAATAAAACTAAAAGTGTTTCTGGATCTTGAAGAGAGATCCAACAATAATGCAATCAGAGGCTGAAGAAATCAGCCCACCTTGGAGAGAGATTCAACAATAATGAAATCACAGCACCTTGGAGAGAGATCCAATCGTTAAGGAAATCGTGGCACTTGGAGAGAGATCCAAATGAAATCGCAGAACACTAATGAAGTCGCACCACCTTGGATAGAGATCCAACGTTAAGGATCTACTGCAACACTTAGAGGGAAATACAAATGAAATCACAACACTTGGAGAGAGATCCAACGTTAAGGAAATTGCAACACTTGATGGAGATCCAAATGAAGTTGCAGCACTTGGAGAGAGATCCAACGTTAAGGCAATCGCAGCACTTGGAGGGAGATACAAATGGAATCGTGGAACAATGATGAAGTCGCGGGCTCATATGAAAACATATCCTAATGAAATATAGATCACATATGGCAAAGCCAAGAGTCCACAATCAATACGTCTTAAAATCAAAATATCATGTCCCTCATTCCCCTATGTGTCATTCGTAAATATGTAGATGCATTCAAGCTAATAAGTTAAATGTGAAAAGTTTTTGACTTTCCACAAAAGGCTCTCATCCTTATATATATATATTTTTAATATAAATTACAATATATGTATTATATTATGTATATATTTAAAAGTTTCCCTTCCAAAGGGTCTAAGCCTTCACCTATATATATGTATCCATATAATTTAACTTTCTTTCTAACTTAGAAGTAAGCTAGGAAAATCCATAACTTATCTAAATACGAACTTAAAACTATTTTACAAATTTTTGTTCAAGCTATAATATCAACATATTTAGCAATGTCATCGAATAACATTTTGATTATGTTGTTAACTATACCTCATGAGTCTACTAAAAACCTAGTGGCATTTAGCTTCTAACGTTAGCTCAAGTAAATGCTTAAACTAAAGCAGAAACTCTAGTGTCCATGACACTTAAGACGACACTCGTCATCTAATGACATGGATTCCTACCCTATCATCCTTCCCCCTAATGGATTCGTCCCCAAATAACCGTTTTGGTCGCGCAACACTTTCGGCCACCTAACATTACCAATTTCATCATATTTTGATAAAGCTAGTTTTCATACTTACAGTGTTTACTTACGCTTCACATTTTCCAGTTGTGTTCTCAGGGGATGTTACATACCTTGTCTTATTATAGGGAATTCATAATGTAAGAGATGGGAAAATGCTCTGTGGGATTTATTTTTCTATATTTTGTTCTAATTTTGGGAATGCATATGGTAAGAGATGGGGAAATGCTTGGTGTGTTTTATTTTTACCGTATTTTGTTTTAATTTCAAAAAGCATTTTGTAAGAGAGGATAGAATGCTATGTGTGTCTTATTAATGCATTCAGAAGTAGAGAAAGAGAAAGCAATTATAATTAACATAATTATGTTATTTATGTGCTCTAGTAAATAGAGTAAGTATTTATATTTAGCATATGTGTTTTATTCATGGGTTTCTTAGAAATAGAGCAAGTAAATGTAATGGGCATAATTATGTTATTTAAGTGCATAAATAGAGAAATTATTATATTTAGCATAATTGTTTTATTCATGTGTTGCTCGGAAATAGAGAAAGTAAATGTAATTAGCATAATTATCATATTTAGGTACTCTCATAAATAGAGTGCAAGTATTTATATTTAACATAATTTTTTTATTCCACTTTTATTTATGTGTTGCTGGAAAATAGAGCAAGTAAATGTAATTAGCATAATTATGTTATTTAGGTGCTCTCATAAATAAAGCAAGTATTTATATTTAATGTAATTCTTATATTAATGTGTTTTCCCATAGAGAAAGGAATTGTAATTAACATAATTATTTTATTAATTATATGTGCTAAAAAAAGAGCAAGTGCTTGTATAAAACATAATTCTTTTTTAGGACAATTAGTTGTTCTATATTGCATTGCGGAGTAGAGGGAAAGATTTTGGATGTTAAGTTTAGTCATTGTGCGTTGTAGAGGAATGAACCCTCTAAGTATTTTTTGATATAGAAATTGTACACACACTCTTGAATGCATAAGTTTTATTTACAAAATTATGCATATCACTAGAATGCATCTTGTGAGAGCTAGCAAATTCTATGTGTTCTATTTTCGATACTGAACTTTAATTATGGAATGTTGTTAAGAAGAAGGTATGTTCTGAGTGTGTTTGGAATTCACATTGTTGGACATTTAAATGATGTCCATCTGTAAATGCTATGCATGTGCTTGGGATTCATATTGGTAGATAGTCAAAGGATATGCACAATAGTTAAAATCATGTTTTGTTATTAAATTTGTAATGTGCATATACCAATTTTTGTTCTATTGTTGCAAACTTTTGCTTAAGTATTTGTTGATTAATTAGTTGTTATAGAATGTTTAATAATTTTCAAATAGAATTGCTTTCTATTGTTAATTGGTTATACAAAGACTACTACAAACTAATTTTAGGATACTTTGTTAGTACTATTGTGTTATAGATTATGACTCCATTCATTGCAATATTCCTTTACAGTTGCTTAATTTATAATAGTAATGTTATGTAAAAATAATGATGTATGCTTGTAGGCATGATGAAATGTATAATGAAAAATCAATGATGCATGTTCATAGAATGCATATGCATGCACAAATGAACTAGTATGTTGTAATGCCCCATATTTTGAATAGACATCTTTTCAGATAGACATGTTTCATTTTATTTGCTTAGAATTTGTTGGACTCGGTTTGACTAAATAAACTATATTTACAACATGATATACCAAATTATATGTTGTTACTATGTTTAAAACACCGTTATGATTATGATGTTACTAAGTTTATGCAGCTACTATGTTTACTATCGAAAAGTTTTCTTTGTCTATGATGATAGTTATGCGCTTGATTTATCTCCATTGATGAAATGTAATGTGGTACATGGACACTGTTTCTATGATATGATTAGTTGATTTATTATATGTCAGGTTACCTGTGATGTATTTTGTGGCTATAATAAGGAATGATGAGGATGAGGATCAGTAGATGATCGAATGGAAATATTTGTTATGATTATGTATTTTGGGTGAAATACTAACCCACAAGACATAGAGGTTATTTGATGGCCAGGTACTTCATATCATATGTGGAATAATAGCTTGTTTATGCAGTAAACCTTAGCTACCAAAATTGACGACACAATGACACAAGTCGATAACCTTGATAGAAACAAAGTATAGTTCTATAGGGTATAGACCCGGTATCTTGAGAGGGATGGATGCATTTCCCACCCTATGTTATTATAATACTCGGGGTCATGCGAGGGTTGTAGTGAGACATGATCCCCATGTTATTGTGATGACGATGGTCGGATGCTTTCTAGGAGAGTCTAGGTCCTTTATTCAGTCGATGCTACCACTCTCAAGTTTATATGTGGTCAAGTCAGTAAAGTCGACATCCACATCAATATTGACAAAGGAAAGATAGGGAGGATGTGGACCTAGGTTAGGATGGGAGGATATTTTTATGTAATTCTATTGAGGGTTGGGGATTCATTGATACCAATTTAGTGGTAGTAGGTACCCTTCCTTGTACTTGCTTGATTAAACTAATGTAAGCATAAAAACAATGATATGAAATCTTATAAGGTTAACTCAAAAAATACTTGATGATGTTTTAGCAATATTATGTTGTGTGTATACGTGTTTTGTTTGCATAGGCAAGATGATGTATGTTTATATTACATTCCCTACCTATGCATATGTTAGCCACGCATTCACACTTTGCATATGTACACTAGTATCGTTATACAAATACTTTCATGTCAAATAATTGTGTAAGTTGTTGTGAACGAGTAAGTTGATTACACGTTGATATTAGACAAATAATGAGCGTTAAGTTATTAACATATGTGTTAAAAAATCATTAAGTGTTCATTAATTATAATTAATCATTGTAATATGTAAAGGAACAAATATCGTCAGTTAAGAATTGTCGCACAAGGATTTCTAATTATAATATAATTATATTGTTTAATTGCCTTCCATGATTTTTTAGACCTTCGATGGTACTTTGTAATAAATATAAGGGTACTAGGTTGGTATTAAGAAACTTATTTATTAAACAAATGAATACAAGTATTCTTATTATTTTATCATTTATTAATTATTCTTTTATTATTAATCATATTTTCCTTTGCCATAAACATTTCAAATGCACTAACATAATAAATGAAAAAATTAAATAACTCTTGTTTTACTGAACCATCTCATGAAAAGTTAAAAAAATTAATTAATCATTTAATAAACAAAGGAAGATAAGATAAGGTTAATTGTATTAATATAATTAAATTACTGCCATGTAAGATAAAATGTTCTTATTTGATTGAATAATTAAAACAAACCACCACTTCGGATTTTGAAAGACATGTCAACAATAATAAATCTTAAATTAATATTTTATTTCACTTAATTGGTATTGTAAATAGTGAGTGGATAGGTAATTTACCCACCATATCATAAAGACCCCATTTGAACCTATCAAGAAACTAATAATGAATATGAAATCAACTCACTTAAATAGAATTAATTGACCATAATGCTATTGAACATTTAGAGAGAATGAGTAATCAATAAAAACACTATTTTAATATGTCTCAATGTTTGAAACAAGAAAATGAATGAATGTTTTGGGGATTTTCAAGGGATTAGAGAGGGGTAAGCCTGAAGCATTGAGGATGAGGAAAATTATATAGGTAAGAACTTACGGGTTAGAAGGGGGGGTTCTTTTGGAGTGAGATACATGATGGAATTGGGATTTGGAAGTGAAGTCTTCGAGGAGGGGGGTCAAATCGAGGCTTGGATGAGGGGGACCACTCCAATATGGAGGTTGGAAACTCATGATATATTGGTGTTATTGAACTAAGGAATAATTTTTTATTTGGGTTATTGGTTGTGGGATCGGAGGCTACGAAATCCATTGATTTCCTAGGTCCATCAAGATAATAGTTGGTCAGCATGGTGGAATCATATTTATTTGGTTGCTAAGGGGGCCTAAGGAAACCTGTGGGCGATGCCCGAACTAAGGGATATAGTACACTCTTTCAAATACATGTATTCCACTTAGTCAAATTTAGTATTGATTCTTCTAATTCTATGCAATATTTAAATGTTTAAATGACTATGTATTGAAATGGAAATTCTCATTTTATATGTATAAATTCTATACATATGAAAAAATAATTATTAAATGTTAGCATGCTTACCACTAGTAAACAGATTCACTAGCATTTTTTACCACAAATTTTGATGGCCTAAATGTCTGATTTTTGACATATTGATGTCGACAATTCGACAATCCGCTTCTTTTAAAACTTTGGTAGAATTTCACATGATTTTTGATGGTGATATACACTTTTTGAAATTCCAACATCCTACTATCGAACAACTAATGCCAAATTTCACTCCATAAATGTTGGAAAAGCGACGCAGACTCCTTCATATTTGTCGAATATTCGAAGACCAACTCCGCTCAATAAAGGTCAGCAATCCAACGAAACATCCTTTATACCTGTCAGATAACCAACGCACTAAAGCCGCCAGTAGTGTAGTATATATGTTGGATTTAATGGATATCCGATGACACCTTTCACTACTTACAGGTCGAAAATCCGATGACATATCCTTCCTACAGGCTGGATAACCGACGAATTGAATTCATCAATAGTGTAGCATATGTGTCGAATTTAATGGATATTCGACAACACCTTTCACTTCATATAGGTTGCAAATTCGATGATATATCCTTCCTACCAGTCGGATAACGGATGAATTGAAGTTGTCCGTAGTGTAGCATATATGTCGGATTTAATAAATATCCAACAAAAAAATTTACTCGAGAGATGTCGAAAAACCAACGACACTGTATAAATTTATAAAAAAAATAAAACCCTTTATATCCCTAACAAGAAATTGGGCAGCTTGGATCAGGTTTGAGGCTAGTGTCCTACCATTAGTTAATTATCTTGAACTTGTCTTCTTGAGATAAAAGAAAAATCTAAAAAATTAAAATAATAAATCCAAAGCATAAACAAAAAAATCATTAGATAAGTGAATTTGAGTTGGTTGTTGAATGTTTTATTGCTTGCTCACTTTCTTTCTCATATTACAAATTTATGTACGAGATTTGATCCATTTTATCACCCATGATATAATTTTTTTGGTTTTTTATTTTCCCCGTTAACTTGTAACAAGAATATAAACAATGTGTAAGAACTATCACGATGGCTAAAATAAATTGGAATAAAAAATAAAATGAAACGAAACGAAAAATGAAAATGGTTTGAATGTAAAACAAGAAGCATTGGTAAGAAATGAAAAGAAGGTACTTGCATTTGTATTTGGATGCAGAATGAACAACAAGTGCATGTTTGAATATTCATCATTGAGCACATCAACAGATGTTTCGAGATAAAACTACAAGTGTTGGGAACCTCTTGGCATGATCCTCACAACACTATTGAATAACTACATTGGTATATTTTCTGATAAGAGATCCCGCTCTCCATTGCAAAAAGATCAGTGTAGCTTTCATTTAATTTCAACTGCATGGAATTGGAAAATAAAGGTGATATAAATTATATGTGAAAAACGTAAACAGGAATAAGGAATTTTCTTTAGGCTAACAAAATACTTATAGTGGCAGTTTCTATTATTGTTCTTTCATCTTTGATAAACAACTCATAGTTTATGTTGTTTTAATGACAAGCAATTATGAGTGTTGCAACATATCCCATAGAGTAGGAGTTTGTTGAGTTGGAGATAACATGTCTGGTTGTATCTGGAGCTATCCCCCACTGTTGGAAAACATGTTGTATTTATTCTACAATAATCTGGTGTTGTCGATGAATACAATATTATGTATCGCTTCTATCCTATTGTCCCTTGAGTCTAATTGAAAATTCAAAAATATGAAAACTATTACTAGGAGTAAAGTAATCGAAAAATCAAGAATTGAGCTCATCATTCATATTCACTTTTATGGTGAGCTCGCCTTCTTTATCTACTAAATCAACATGTAGCTATTAGGATTTTTTTCAAGGAATTTTTATGTTTGTGGACTATCGAGGACCATATAATCCCACTACATCCCCTTTAAAGATATTAGTATGTGTCCCAGAACAAAGTTGCAAGATGGAGGATGGCAGCCTTGACATTTGTTTAGTTCTAAAACAATTTCCAGAAAGTAAAGAAAGAACAACATAACATAATGTATCTGTAAAATATAATATGTATTTGTTGTGGTTTTTTGTTTTTTTAAAATATACAGATGGACAAATATAAAAAAATTTACAAGTGTGCCTTCTCGGTTACCCATGGTCCACTAATTTTGGCATTTTTCCTTGTGATTTATCATTGAAACTGCTAGCTGAATCCATTGCCTTATTGCAATTGTGGATACTTATTTGTGTACAATGTTGTTGATGTTGAAAAGAAGACAAGTTCAATATAATAAACTAAGTGCATAAGAATAATTGAAAATGTTCATTTGATGATGCATAGTGGCATTGGAAAAGTAGATTTATTTAAAGCCTTTGAAGTAGCATGGAAAGATACAAAAACCATGCACAAGTACAAAGCAACTTTGACAAAGTTTGTAAATATTGTTGAGTATAGAACTGTAATAAATTCCTTTACAAGTTTGAAAGTAAGTTGCAGAGAGACAAAAAAAAAGGCAATAGTGCAAGGAGACTTTGTTGCATTGCACAAAACAGGAAATAATATCTTTGAAAAGTTTTATAGAATGCAAATTGCAGTGATATGTTGCAGCACAATCTTATTTTTTTCTTTTTTTCATTTGGTACTATGTATTTCAACTACAACAACAACAAAAAATACAAAAAAACTTCAATCATCCAATGTCTTGAATATCGACGATGACATTAGTAGTTTTAAGCATAAAAATTGCATGTATTGCAAGGTTGTGTATCTGGAAGACTGCAAGTGAAATGTTGTTTGTAAAGCTCTCATAAGAAATCATTGTAATAGTTGGGAAGTGTTGTTGTATTAGTGGCATTTTTAGTGTACAATCAATTGTTCTTCCTTGCATCTCAAAGACACATTCCAAGGAATGCTCATATCTAATTGTAATATGAGAATTCCTTTGGGAAATTGCATGCATTACAAATTCTTCAAAATGGAAATGAAAAGAAATTTTTCACTTTCAAGTTTCCTTGTACATGTGGTAAGGAGATGGATATTAGATGGTTGCAACTATTTTATTTTCCTTTATTTAGGGCAAGAATTGAGCTATAACAATTGTCATTCGTAAGGGAAATATAAAACCACTAAAATGCGTAATGGCAATAGAAATCCATGAAAATGCATAAGTAGACAAATGAAATATCCATAGGTAGTAATCCATAATATTTTTTTTAAAATTGAAGGAAAAGGAAAATAAATATAAGAAGTGGGAACAAGTAAAATTTAAGGGAAGAAAATTCTACAAACTCAAAGAAGCTTTTGTAATGGGATTCGTCTTGTACACGTTCAACAGATTTTGTAAATAAATTTTTTTTATGTGTAGAGTATAGATTCAACATTAAAAGCTACAAACTACAAGATGAAGAAAAAATACTTATGAAGTGGAATGAGACTCTGCAACATGTCTACAAAGAGTTCTTTAGCATCTTGAACAATGATTAAAGGATAACCAAGAGCAGACAACAAAAGATGTTGGTTAATCGTATGCATTTATCCATGTGCATACAAGATATATATATAGCATAGACATTGCTTATTCAATATAAAAAAAAGAAATGCTATAGGACTGAACATAAATGATGCATGTCTCTATATAACTCTTAACACTTTTCTATCAAGCACTTTTGAGAAATCATAAAATTTGAGTGTGGATTGACAATTCCAATGTTTTCTATGAAGCAATGATTGCAAAATAGCTCAAACTTGTTTTAAAAATATTACTAACGCAACATTAATATACCAGTATTTATTTTCAAAACTAGGAGTTACCAAGCATAATATGAAGAAAAAATACTAATGAAATGGACTAAAACTGTGCAATATATTTGCAATGGATTTTCAAGTAACTTCAACAATTATTATGATCCTATAACTTTGCAATTACTTTCTTGTAATTCTAAATGAAGCACACTACAAACTAACTCATTATATTTAGCATCCCTTGTGTCCTACATGCAAGTGACATGCAATGGAAGATACATAAGTTATTGAACAGTCACCAAGCTTATTCAGTATGAAGAAAGATACATTGTTGGAGTGAAAAAAAACAATGCATTTGTTTATATGAATATTTTGTATAAATTTCCTTTGAGCAATCACAGAATTTGGTCATGTATTTACGATTTCAATATCTTCTATCAAGCAATGATTACAAAATAGTGCAAACTAGTTTTAAAAATATTATTGATGCAACACTAACATACCAGATTCTATATTGAAAACTAGAAGCTTCGAAGTAAAATATGAAGAACAAATACTTATGAAGTGGGCTTGAATTGTGTAACATGTCTACAAAGGATTTTCTAGCAGCTTCAGCAATGATTGAAGCCTACAAATTTGCGATTACTTTTTGTATTTCCAATTCAAGCACATTGGAAAGTAAACAGTTATAGTTAGCATCCCTTGTGCACTAAATGAAAGTGGCATGCAATGACATAGACATAAATTATTGAACATTTACAACTACAACTTCATCTATAAGTCCTAAATGTGGTATTGGATAAAGGCCATATGGGTAAGTTGTTTGAAATCTAGATACGATATATGGAAAAAATAGAAGCATATTTGGAGAAAAAAAATACCAAGATTAGATAAGAGTATATGTTGGTCACATAGCATGCATTGATTTATGTTCATACAAGGTAGCATATAGAGGAATCAAAGGATATCATAGAATACTAAGTTGACAACCATCACTAATATAAAAAAAACATAGTTACAGTTGCATATAGTTTTTAGACAATGCTTTTTTACTATGAAAAAAGATATGTTATGTTCTAAAAAAGAAAAATACATGCCTCTATATAGGTTTTCCTAGAAGCTAACTTTTAAAAATACTAGTAATGCAACATTAACATATCGTATTTTTTCCATAACTAAAAAATAGTAAACGAGATTTAGCTTGAGCTAGAAATCCAATGCATCTTTGTAGGAAGGAATCAATGATCCTATATAATAGGGACACAACCAATATCTAGAAACAACGAAACAAATTCCACCAGATAGAAACTTATTAGAAATATTATGGTAAATTATCAAAAATTGTCGACAAGAATAAACTTGGACCTAAAAAACTCAAAAAATATTGAACAAATTGGTAACATTAAAAAATTTGGAGAAACTGAAAATATTGGGAGGAACAAGTAATATGTGGAACATTTGTCTAAATATAAAGTGATCCTGAGTCCTCACTATCAAATCTCTAGCACAAGCAAAGAGAAAATTATGTAGATCCATTATACTCTAGGAATATTATGATTTATCTTAACCCTAATGTAAGGAAAACCCACCCGAAGATGATAGAGGAAAGCAAAGCCCGTGTATTAGAATAAATTGAATATAGAGTGGGTGAACAATAAAATTCTCCAAGATATGGAGGAATTTTTCAAGGAAAAAGACTAGCTTGGGACATAGAGGCCCAAACAATCCAATCTAGACTTATCAAGTTGGTTAGGAGGTTGAGTTAGGGTTTTGGATATTAGGGTTTCTATATAAGGGAATAATGTTAAGTATGGGTCTAATAATAAATTTGTAGTATTTTCATGAACATTGAGGTAATATATTTCACAATCTTTGCACATTTTACTTACTAGGTAGCATTATGTTCAACTAATGTTGTATGCTTCTAGTTGTAGGATTTTAAGGCTTTTTCATGTAGGTTTACTAAAGAGAATTCAACTTTTGAACCCTCTACTTGGTGAAGCCGAAATCCATAAGTGTCTGTCAAATACTACGACAAGGGATTGAATGCCCCCCCCCTCTCTTACTTTTTGATCCCCAAAAAACTTTCTTGTTTCCTCATGACCCCATTTCCCTTCATCTCAAATAAAATAGGCATTCAATTTCCCACTTCTATTTTGATGGAATTCATCTTGTCAATAACCATAGTATTCTCATGGTTAATCATTTCATGCAGCGTTTATTAGCAAAATTGTTTTTTAAGCCATTAGTATAAATATGAAACTTACCTCTCTTTTATGTTGCCAACGCAAGCAACAGAATACGATTTAATGATTAGATAAAGCACATATTACTTTCGTCATTTTTTAGTTTATTGGTTTAATAATTTCATATTTTCAATCGTTCATTATTCAAATTGAAAATCGATAATAGCAATTGCAACTGATCACTTGTTAACGGGATAGTTTAAAATGATTTTACTCAAATCCCTTGATTAATAATTTGTGATCTATTTATTAGGTAATTTGGTTAATTATTGGTAGAATAATACACCTCGTACAAGGGATTCAAACTAGGGGTTTGCTGGGACAGGACTAACCAAATTCCCAATAACAATAGTGACAACACATTGATCTAACCCCTTGTTGCTTTTTTGTATTCTTTTTATGATTACGGTTGGATTTTTTCATTTTTCCATTAGGGATGGTCAACTTTTCTATCTTTTAGTTTACTACGGTCGGTGGCTTCCTTTCTTAATGCAAATAATATAATTAAGCAACTTCACTATTATTATTTCAAATTTTTTTCAAAACACATCTTATGCATACTGGGCAATCTAATGCAGCCCATCTCATCCATACTGGGTAGTATACTGAACCTTGATTCTCTCCATACAATAATGACCCAAGGAGTGGTATGTTTATTGAGAATATACAATTTAATGAAAATCTGGGAGCTCTAGAACACTTCTCAAACTAGTAGGCATTATATGCCAGAAAGTATACCAAAATTTGGATAAATTTAGAACTGGAAAAGTGATTGCCAAAATCCATCAATGTAGAGTGTCTAAACTATTTGAGGCAAGCAAATCATGATGGATTATGCCAACAAAGTAAACAAAGGAACCCTTCAAATCCAAAGTACCAAAATTCAAAAGAACGGTTTTTGAAGATAGAAGACACTCGTTGTAATCCAACACAGAAACCCTTCAAATCCAAAGTACCATCCATAGAATTGGCTCAAGTGCACAATTCTATTTTTTAAGTAAAAATTTCTACAAGTAACATGAAACTTTAGAATTCTCCAGCCCTCATGGTATCTATATAATTTAGATATTGCTTGTGGGCCAACTTAATTGAGGTCAAAATCCGATATTCATGTAGCAACTATATTCAATATAATAAATGTTTACATATTCTCAAAACAAAATGCAAACATATCAACTGCTACCAACATGTTTTAAAGCACACCATACTTCAACTTTCACTTCCCTATTTATTATTCTTACATATTTACTATTTATCAGGAAATCCAAGGAATAATAATTGACAACTTTTCATCCAGTTCAGAACTAAATGTCAAATTAGTTATTCACCAACAATGTTAGCTACTTATATATGGATCCCACTACAAATAACAATCTATTCCAAACTTGTGTTACATACCTCAAGTCGGGATTGATCTTTTCCTTGACTTTAGCTCTCTCATTTACTGTAAGATGTGCATACCACTTATAGAGAGAAAATATATCTGGAGCTAAGAAATAACTTGCAATCTCAAAAATAAAGTCAAACTTTTCGCTATTTCCAAATCTTTCTTCTTCTTTCCAAAAAGCATGAAACTTTATTAACACTTATTATAGTTGAACCAATTATCTTAAGA
>LPNX011149823.1:660975-729232 GCA_001517045.1 Pseudotsuga menziesii
TCAAGGAACTGTAGTCATTAACTGATCACATGGATAGTCTAGATTTATGAATATAGGCATGTTTAGTGAATCTTCTACTATGTTTAGTGAATCTTCTACTCTGGTGTTTAAAAGCACCGCAATTCAAAGCATGCTTCCTTCAAAATACAGGCTATGAAGGTGTATGATAGTATGGAGCTTCACAGTTGAGGAATACTGAAGCAAATGCTAGAAGTTTTTATTTTAAGGGATGTTGAATTAAGGAGGAGTTCCATGTGTTAATGGAAAGAGATATTTTTGGTTCAATCTTGGTAGGAGATCGAGGAAAAATATTTAACGATAGTGTAATAGAAGAGTCTAGTATGACATGCAATGGAATGGATGGATCAGTGTTTGGACGTTAAATCCATCTAAATATGTAGAAATGGAGTTGTCCAACTCAAGAATTCAATCTTGGAGCAGTAATGACCATTTAAAACTTTTATTAATACTACCTTTCCAAATTAAAAATATCCATAACATTAAGATTTTGACTTTCAAGTTTACCAAAAAACACTGACATATTTTTTAGACTAAGAAAAGGTACATACTTATTTCCCTATGACCAGATTTCTACTTTTATATTCCTCCAAAACATTTCTAGTGGTTTTATTTCTCCAAAACATGCTTTGAAAGGATTGATTTCCACCAATAGGATTTTTTGAGCACCAAGTGTGGGTTTTGTGGTCTTAGACATGTTTAGGTGAGGAAACTTATGTTGGAGGCCCTAAAACAAGCTCCTAGGCATGCTAGGATAATAATAATGCTTCAAACCACCATGCATCAGCTCCTCAATGGTTCCTTCACCAAGGAGCAGTGATGGCAGTTTCCATAAGGATTTTTTGAGCATTAGGTTTGTCTCTTGGGGACCCACAGATGGCTAGGGGTGGAGGCTTTGGACTTAAAAAAAATTCTAAGTATCCATGTCCAAGAATGATGCCTCAAACTACCACACATTAGCTTTGAAGGGATCGTCCACCTTTCAATCAAGATATTTATGTCAATAGGAGTTTATGAGCATTAGGTATGAGAATTGTTGCGTTAATCATGGAAAGGGAGGAAAATAAAGCCTTGGACCCTAAATATAGCTTAAAGTGTTCAAGGGTCATCAACAAAATCAACAACCACCATAAAAAAATATCCTATGGGGTCATTCACATCAAAGAAAAGCTATGTGTGATATTACAAAGTTTCAAGCACCATGTATGGGTTGTGGGGTATTAGACATGGTCAGGGGAGAAAAATTAGGCCTTTAATCTTAGAGTAAGATTCTAAGAATCAAGGGCTAGCAAATAAAATCAAAACCACCAAGAATGCCATATTAAGAGTAATATTGTCCTTTAAGTGCAGATACAAATCCCATTGTGAGGTTTTAATTAAGTTAGGTATGGGTCTTTCAGTATTGGACATGGTTTTAGTAGATAACCTACCTCCTTAGGCCCTAAGGAAGCATATGGGAATTTTTGAAATAAAAGATTGATGATTGTTTTTAATAGGCCAAAGTAATATAGTTTTCAATAATTAAAAATAATAAAATCAAGAAATAAAAAACATATTTTCAATTTAATTAATTAATCTATAGGTATGGTTTCTGTGGCTGTCAGTCATGTCCTATGAATTTCGCAATAACTTGTCCTATGAATTTTGTTGCTGCATTTTAATCTGTTTTATGCAAATTTTAAGGCTATATACAAGATGAGGATAAGGGCTTCATACTCAATGATGTTATTGGTATAGGTAAAGTATAGCCTATAAGTTAAATAGAGTGGATATTCATACTTGGGAGTAATAAATTAGATGGCAGTACCAACCCTTAATTTTGTCTTGGTTTCCTCAAAGTACGAAGTCTAGGTGTCAAGTTTAACAATGAAATAAGGCTCAATCAGAGGTTCACGGGATAAGGGTTATATAGGCTAGGAGTAATAATTTTGTGAGCACTTAGGAATTAAGGAGTCAACAAGTTGATAAGCTATGGCTTGGCCCTTTAGAGACTTATAGGCAATCAAATGCATGTTGAACTCCTAAAATACAAATGGCTTTCAAGAGTTTATTATCTCAAAGGATAGAGTTTATCCACCATGTAGAATGCATACTTTTGCACCTATGGATACATTGTTAAGAAAGTAAATAATTAATTGCGTTACCGTTTATTTTTGCTACTACTAGGAATATTATTCTATTAGGGATAGAATCCATTGCTTATTTTGGCACTTTGGGTTATTTATCAATGCTTATATTATAGGACTAAGGATTGTTTCCCCTTGGACGTGTTTCTTATCGGATTAAGGCATATTAATAGATTCATGGAATTTGATCTAGGGTTTTGATTCCATCTCACATATACATAATTCTCTACAAAGAAACCCCTGAAACTCATACAATACTCAATGTATGGTCAGAAATTGCTTCCTACTACTAACTAGACTTCAACAGGACGAAAATAATTCAAGAAGGTTACAAGGTTTATCTATAAATCCTTCAAGTGGCGGTCAGGAGTTCGATTCCCACGGAGTTCAAATGCACCATAAAAAGGAATAATTAATTATTGATATAAAAAATGATGTGGCTAAATTTTCAATTCGCATAGAAAATTGTACTTACATAAGACATTTTTGTTGTTAATGAACTCTAGAAACTAGTCACAATGTCCTGAAACCATCCACGGTGGGTCAATAAACCTGTGAATGAAACTGACAGAGAAAATAAAGAACCCATGGATTCATCGGAGTTTGAAGAATCAATCCAGTGAAGGAATTGGCCACATAAGTCAAATCTCAAGTCGCAGAGTATCAACCCGAAGTAACGGTCATCTCTGCGAGGGAAATCCAAAGTATTGGACTATAATTTTTGTAACGTGTAGGAGGGGACTTAGTTGTAGGATGAGTGAATATTGAACGAAATGGTTTAGTGTTATATGCTTTGTTTTTCTGTTTTTATATTTTTTTATATTTTTTATTATTTTATTATTTTGTTTTTTTAATTATTTTTTTTATTTTGTTATTTTTTATTAGAATCTGAGTTTACTATATTTCTTTGTTCATTGCAATATATAGATGTATGTGGTTATGTATATGCTCTTTCATTTTATTCTCACATTAATCCATATCACCTTGTGAATGCCATGCATAGTGGTTCAATATAACATTTTTTCTCATGATCTCATAGTCTCTTTTTTTGTTTCTCAACCATAATCACAATCCTAGGATCCACCATAGTATGAGAAATATCATATAGCTTTCCTTATCCCACTCAGGTCAAAGATCCTCCTTAGAGGGACTATGTGGTTATTTGAGGCCACATGCATGGACTAAATCCTTAAAATACTTATTGATGACTTGGGGCTCTTTATCTCTTCCCCTTACTATAGTGAAGGCCTCGAAATCTATGCTTGGTGCATAAAAGCTCCTAATGGAACCCATATCCCAATCAAATTCCAAACATCCCCTTTAAAAGTATATAGTGGTTTGAAACGACTTATTAATTTCTCATGATCCTTAAAGGGATCATTTAGGTCCTAAGACTCTTTATTTTCTCTCATGGCCATTGTTAAGGCCTTAACACCCATCAATTGTGCATGAAATTTTATAATAGTTTCTGTAACTCATTAAAGACTAAAAAATTCCATATAGAGGGTTTTTGTGGTGGTAAAAGGTGTAGTTAATGTATTATGAACCCTAGTCAATTAATTTATATCTTACCGCCCTTACTTTCTTTCATTAACCACGTCCAAGGCCCCAACTACCATGCCTAGTATATAAAATCTGTTAATGACACTCATATCCAACCAAAGGACAATGATCCAAATTTATAGGGTGGTTGATGGCCAAGTTCAAAAACTAAGGCCATAGAAGCTTCATTTTTTTCCAAAGTCTATAGATCCATATCTTGTGTGCAAAACCTTGTAATGGTACCCATATTCCACTCAAAGAAAAATGTACTTTATAGAGTTTTCTAGTGGTGATTTAATGGATCTATCATGTCCCGAAATACCTATAATATTAATTTATGCATTAAGGACATTAGTCTCCTCCTGTAATCATGGTCAAATCCCTAAGACCCACCAAATATATGCACAAAAAATCCTAATGGAATCCCTATCTGAAATGTCTGCAAGATATTCCTTTTAGAGGGATCTATTTCAATTCCAGGCCTTGATTATTTCCCATTATATTAAGAATATTTTTCTAGGGTATAAGTCTGTGGAGTTCTTCCCCAGCCATGGTTAAGGCCTTGAGATCATCCTGCATGCACAAAACATCAAAACAATGCCAAGTCTCTCACTCAAAGGACATCGATCTCTTATATGGGACATGTTATATGTTTTATGGAATTGTTTATGGGTCTTAACCCTTAAAGTCATCATCTAGGGTCAAATGGAATTAATCCCCTCCCTTAATCATATCCAATTCCTCGGGACCACCTTAAGACTCATCTATAGTATTCAAAATCTCATAATGATTCCCATATTCCACATAGAGGCCACATATCACTCCTAGTCCGTCAAAAATTTCCACATGTGACCACTTGTAAACCCCATCCGTTGTGATTAAAATCACAAGTGAAACTTTCAGGATACAAGCATTATGATTAAAGATAGTAGTTCACCTTGGAAATGTATGCACTTCTATAAGGATTGTATTCTATGGTTAGAAATTATCTTGATATCATGTGTTCCTATCTCATTGAAAATTAATTTGAAAACACAAACACTTGTGCACCCTACCTTGTGTCTCGTGGTAATGATTCCTCTTCCATTATTACTTTTCTCACAGAGTGGCCCTTTCAATTCCTGCATACATTAGTAAGAATTGTTGCTTCATCCATCAACTTCCTTTCATGTTCATATGATCCCATGCCCCATTCCAAACTTTACATGATGATGATGATGATGTTTGAGTCTGGAAACCTTCCCACGCCAGCAATGCATGTGTCTAGTCTAACCATTCCAAATTTAAGACCAATTCGACACATATATAAAACATTTCAACATTGGCCCCATGTAGCACATTAATATTTAATCTATAGGTATGGTTTTTGCTACTCGAATTGTTAGTGGCAGTCATGTTTGATGATGATGAAGAAGAAGATGGTGATCACGATGTTGATGTCATATGAAATGATGAAGATGATGATGATGATGATGATGATGATGATGACGACAACGATGATGATGATGATGATGTTGATGATGATGATGATGATGATGAATACGACGATGATGAGATGATGATGATGATGATGATGATGATCATGACTGAGTCTGAAAACCCTCCCACTCTGCCATTGCATCCGTCTAGTTAAACCATGCCAAATTTTAAACCAATCCAACACATATATATAAAAATTCAACGTTGGCCCCACGTAGCACATTAATTAATCTAGAGGTATGGATTTTGCTGCTCGAATTGTTAGTGTCAATCATGTTTGATGATGATGATGAGCACGATGAATATGGTGATCACTATGTTGATCTCATATGAAATGATGAAGATGGTGATGATGACGATGATGATGACAATGATGATGATGTTTGAGTCTGGAAACCCTCCCACACCATTAGTGCATGTGTCTAGTCAAACCATGCCAAATTTCAGACCAAGCCGACACATATATAAAAACTTTCAACGTTGGCCCCACGTAGCACATTAATTAATCTATAGGTATTGTTTTTCTTGCTCAATTTATTAGTGTGAGTCATGATGATGATGATGATGATGATGATCACGATGACGACGACGACGACGATGATGATGATGATGATGACGATGACGACAACGACGATGACGATGATGATGATGACGATTTTTTATTCTAGAAACACTCCCATGTCGTTAATGCATGTCTCTATTCAAACCATGCCAAATTTCAAACCAAGCCGGCACATATATAAAAAATTGCAACGTCGGCCCCAAGTAGCACATTAATTAATATAAAGGTATGGTTTTTGTTGCTCGAATTTTTAGTGTCATTCATGCTTGATGATGATGATGATGATGAACATGGTAATCATGATGTTAATGTCATATGAAATTATGAAGATGATGATGATGATGACGATGATGATAATGATGATGATGACGACGACGTTGATGATGATGATGATGACAATGATGATAATGATGATGTTTGAGTCTGAAAACCTTCACACACCGTCAATCCATGTGTCTAGTCTAACAATGCCAAATTTCAGTACAATCCGGCACATATATAAAAAAATTCAATGTTAGCCCCATGTAGCACATTAATTAACATATAGGTATGGTTTTTGTTGTTGGAATTGTTAGTGTCAGTCATGTTTGAGGATGAAGATGACGATGAAGTTGACGATGATTATGATGATGATGATGACGACGACGATGATGATGATGATGACGATGATTATGATGATGTTAGTTATGATGATGATGACAATGATGATGATGATGTTTATTTTAAGAGGACAAATCTAAATTATGTTAATAACCACCTTAATTCAGACCAAAATACTTAAATTGATTGAAAGGATAAAGAATTACATTGACTATGATTAGAACATAACATTGAACTAGTATCTATTTGTCTTGTGATTCATTTTAGATATCTGTGAAATGCCACAAATAACAAACATAAATACTCGATGACCATGTCATCATTATTGAAATACGGTAGAGATATGCATATTCGTGTCTATGCCATCAATATTTAAATACGGTGGAATTAAGTATTGAAAAAGAAAATGACAAACAATATTAGCTGCAAAGTTGAACATCAAATTAAAATTGATAAATTTAACTTACCAGTAGGTGGAAGCACATTGTTCACAAAAATAAATATTTCTTTATCTGCACCTACATTTATTCTCTTGCATACCATATGTACAAACTCTCCCACTGTAAAATATGTTGGAATCATATATCTGCAAATCCAAAATGATGATCTATTCAACTAAAATCAAAATGAATTATTATTTGTATCTTATATTTGATGAAATTAATTTCTTTTACAAATCAAATTATTAATAATAGTCAAATATTTAAAAATTCAACATATCAAAAAGTAACTTATTTACATAACCAGACTTGGATAGTAAAAGTATGCGATTTGGATACTTGTCACAAATTCTTTTAGCCTCATCTTTTCTCCTCTCTATAATATGATCTCATTAATGTTAGTTACTCTTTTTGAAACAAATAAGATAAAATAATATTTCTAAAACTATTGAATTTTGAGTACCAATAAAATTCAATATTTATATCGCAAGATTAATCAAAATATATAGAGTAGATATATTACTGTATACCTCGTACACTTCAATAGACTTCATCGTCGTCTTCATCCAAGTCATCATCGGTATCATCCAATCTAGAGTTAACATTGTAAGTATTGGAGATATCATCATCGTCATCTAAGTAAGTTACGATCATCATGTCATCGTCAATATCATATTCATGGGCATTGTCTGCTACATCATCTTATTCAACTAATTCTTCGACATATTCTTATGGAACATGATCATCTAACTCATGTTGATCATTATATTCATCATTGTCTTCCCTTCCAGACCCTCTTCATTTTCTTCCTCTAGGTTATACTTTATCGGCCTTCCCCTTGGATCGTGTCTCACAAAAAATGACCAGCCCGCTTTACCTGGAACCTCAGAGTAAAATACATGTTCACATTGGCTTGGAAGAAAATAGGGCTCTATTCCTTGTTCAAACAACCTTGTATTTACCATGGTTAATCCATTATCATGTTCAATAATAGTTTTATCAAGATCATGTTGATTCAATCATAACCTGTACCATTTGACAACTAACAGAACTACCTTGAAGGATTTAAAGTCACGCTGAAGAATATCTTCCAGATACCCATAGTATTGATTTTCTGAGATAGTTGGATGTCTGCCACTTCTAGAGGAAAAATTGGTCACTTGAAAGACTACAAATATCCCACAATATAATGTTTTATTCATTTCATCCAACTTTTTGATGTGATATCTACAGCCATTGCATACCATATCCATATGGTGTTTTACCTACAACAAGCCATACACAAAAAGATTACATAATGATTCAATATTTATGATTAAGTGCATGTTTATGACATACAGGGAAAAAATCAACATCTACATCAATATGTAATTTGCAAAAAAAAAATAGTGTGGTTGATTAATATGATTTCCTTCTTATATTTTAAACCATATGCTAAATCGATTTCCCTTTGTGTAACATTGGTATCTACATTGTGATGTGTTGCTTTCACCAATGAAGCCACACCTTCCCATGATATTCCATGACCATATTGTTCGCATCGTTCAATCCATACCTTCATCCAGTCAAGATTGTTTGTGATGTATAAATGAATTGCACCCCACTCTCGACCAACTTCTTGATGACAATAAAAATTAAAATTCAATACAAATGTAAATTATCTTAACTAAGTATACGCTATTAATTGATGCAATATATTGAATATAAAAATAGAATATGTATGATATATATAAATAAAAGTCAACAGTCAAATGTATTATATTAATTAACATCTGCTAGCTAATAACTACCTTTCACCTTCCTCAATCTACCTTTCCCCTTTAGATACTCCCCTTCAAAATTGTTATTGGAGTCTGGATCACAAATGCGACGTAGATTGAGCTTTGACGCTAAGTTAGGAAGATATTCACTAACATACAACAATTTTTGGTATACTGTATATCCCTCCATCATAGAACCCTCGGCACGTGCTCGTTTTCTAACAAAACCCTTCATAAATTTCAAGTGCCTCTCAACCATCCACCTGGACCTTGAGTGCACAGGTCTACACAATTCAATCTCCTCGACTTGGTGTATGAGGTAGTGTTCCTGTGCATTGAAAAATGTCGAAGTTAGATGCTTCTTCATTTCACACATGAGACAAGGAATTTCTCTCCTCCAATACTATATATCTTCTTTATGGATTTATTTAGATGAAAACCATCTACAAGTGACGAAAACCAATAACGATATTTAACAAAAAAAACATTTAATTACATAACATCAATTAGTGCAAAAAAAACAAATATAAGTTCTACGATGAATTAAAGAAACACTAAGAACATGCAAAAAAATGGCTAGTTACCTCATGTATTTCCCAAGATTATATATAACTTGTTTGACATTGTTCTCAAAGTTTTCCGGGGGAGAGAGAGGGAGGTAGAACATACTACAACAATATACAAACCACATCATTTTTTAAACAAATAGTAGACAAACAAAATAACAACAATCTGCATCGGAATTCAAAAAACAATAATACCATAATAATTACCTTCATGAAGACATGCCAATCATGCATTTTCACCCCCACAAAATCACTTTTCTTTGTTATGATATTCTTCATGTTTGCACAAAATCCAGTGGGAAATTTAATTTTCCGCATTACTTCTTTTACAACATTACTTTGTTTCCCTGTTAACATCCATGGAAGTGAGTTTATATTAATTTGGTGTTTGTTTCTATGAAATTGAATGATGTCTTTCATTGCATGGTTTCCTTCTTGGATGTTTTTTCAAATTTTGACAATTTTTTCTTTGTTGCCCCTTTTTTTTTTGAACTGGGGGAATCGGTAACTAGGCAATTCTGGTACTCGCATGACATAGGGTCCATTATCGTTAGCTGCTACTATAACCCCAAGTGCGTCCACACGGCCCGCAAGCATGGGGCATGGATAAGTCGAGGTGAGATTTGAACTTGAGACCTCCTTTATAACATTCCTTCATTTACAAGGAACTTTCAAGCCGGTCTACACCCCTGCAGACCTTTGTCGCCCCTTATATCCAATATTCGCCATAATTTTTCAGTCTCATTTTGTCCAATATGCATTGTACCAAATAGATGAGCAATTTGTAGGTTCTCATAGTAGGGAAATCTGCTGAATTTTTTAGGATAACTTTTCATTCCTCGCAGAATCCCATTAATGCCTTCATGATCATGACGAACATCATGAATCATAGTTTATAAATAAATTACAGAAATCAAGTATGGCCACTAAAGTAAAAAACACACAATAAAAAAATACATAACAATTCATATACGATGATCCATACGTACCAGCTTGACAATTTCTATTATATTGCAACTTCCAAAGGTGAGGTCTCATTCTCTGTGGTTTTAATCCAGTCTCTTGCTTCCCATTGAATACATTTTTTTTGGTTGTTCGATACGTGTGATTCTTATAAAGGAAGTTCCTATACTCATCAAACACCTCCTTTCTTAAGTTTTTTGAGAGACGATATTTGATCTTAGGACCACAAATTGGACATGCAAATTTTCCCTTTGTCTGAGACCTACATATAGATATGGAATATCTATGTCAATTATAATTATATATAAAATGAATGGAATATTTATAAAAACATGCATGCATAGTACTATATTAACTAGTTCATAAATTTAAATCCAATTAAAGTGGAACTTAAAAATACAAACCACAAAAATGGTTTAACCCTGGGGCATCGTGTAATGTCCATACAAGCATTGCACGGAATTGAAATTTCCTCTGGCGTATTGGTCTATATACGTCATACATACTGATTACATTCCATAACTTTAGTAGCTCGTCGATAACAAGTTCGATATATACATTCATATATTTGACTTGGAACTTACCTTATTGATTTGAAGTACATATAAAATATATAACTATGAGAACCATTAAGATATATAATCCATGAAAAAGAGTAAAATAATATATATATATATATATATATATATATGACATTAGGAAACAAAATATGACAAATGAGATGCCACATCTACAAAAAAAATAGTTGTAGACAGAATATACCTGGAATAATCATTGATAACATTATGTGCTCCCTGTTTATTGATAAACATGGAGGAATGTTATTTTTAATAACAAAAACACAACAAAAATAGGCCACACCGTGTAAACGGATCACATCTCTACAAATGGATTAACACCATCTGCTTCCAAAGAAATCCTAATATTGTGGGGTTCTTCTTTAAAGTGAGGCCACTTTTCCTCCATATCTCTAAATGCAGAACCATCTGCAGGCATTTGAATAACATCATATTAACTTTTGTTGATTTCATGGTAATCCATAAATTGCACCATGTTTTTGCACCTGAATAGTCGTTGCAAACATGGAATGATGGGAATTTAACGAAGAACCTTGTGAGGCACATTTTTTATTACTTGATCTGTTTTATATCTACTTATATGACATTCCATACATTCTGTTGCAAATTCATGTTGATTATAATATATAACATGGTCATCGAGGCATGCATGAATTGCTTCATAATGCATTCCAATCTCTTTCATGATGGTAGATAAATATCGATATGTGCGAGGTAAAATATTTTATGGTGGTAACAAAAATTCATCTATCAAGCTGCATCAAATTAAAATAAAAATAGAGTTAATATAATATATAAATAATATTAACGAAACACAGTTCATTCATATTAATTTGAATTATGAATTTACAATACAATTATTAGAGGACCAAAGATAACCTTTATCACGATCATATATATGTGATGGATTATTTTACATACCTTAACATCCGTGTGATTGATATGTTTGAAAGACCATTCATAACCTTCAAGTTCATTATCAACAATGTAGCAGAGAGAATAATTGTGTTGGAGGCTTCATAAAGGGGTTCGTATGCCTTCTCAAGAAGAGGTATATCATGACATCATCAAAGTCATCAATATTTTCATGATCATCGTCATCATAATCATCCATTCTAACATTAAATGAATCATGGATCAATGTATTTGTACCATCATCTTTAACTACGTTATCAGTATGATCATCTTCTTCAATAGGATCATTAACTTGTTCTCCATTAAGAATAGATCTATGTTCCTTCGGTACTTATTCTGAAAGAACTTCCTCTGAACGATATGTTGTAGGATTTATTTCCTTTATAATTACATGAATACATCAATAGATATAAGTTAATATAGGAAATATTAAAATAATACATACATTTACCAAAGCAAAAAATATTAAAAACTTTATAATGCTAAACTTACAAATAGACGATATTCATTCCTCCCCCCAGCATGTCTATGTTCCCTACAATGTTTTGTGGATGTTGTGATAAATATTATTCTCCTCTTAAAGCCCCTGCATTGACTACATGGACAATAACATTTCCCATCACCCCTTCTTTTCACTGCATCACACAGTCTAGAAAGCAAATGTCGATTTTGTTCGTTTGGATCAGGAATATTGCTATTTGACATTTTATCACAAAAATATTGAATGAAGGCTATCGACAATCTTAAAAAATCAAGGTCCACACATCACTATTCGTCGAAGAACAAAATAATTTCCACAAACTGTTTGTCGAAGAATAAAATGATGTCCGCAAATAGTCCGTCGAAAAATAAAATAATTTCACAAACCGTCCGTCAAAGAATAAAACAATTCCTCAAAACATCTGTTCGGGAATAAAATAATTTCCACAAACCGTCTGTCGCTTCAATAGCAAACGTGTCGGAATGTTTCTATAATTTATATATTTTCAAATTCAACACTCGTCAAATAACCGACGATATTAACCTAGTTACTGTTGAAAAAAATATGCCAAATATGTCGTAAATACGACGAAATAGTGTCACATATCTGACGACTATGTTGTCAAAAATCCGACGATAGTGGTGTCGAAAATCTAATGACAGTGGGGCCGAAAATCCAATGACGATGGTGTCTAAAATCCGACAATATAAATTTAAGTCGGAAATTCGACAACTAATTCTATCATTTTTTTTAAATCAAAATTTGTAATTTCAAATTGAAATCAGACAAAACAGTACTTTTCATTGGATGTCGTCAGATTTTGGGTTCAAATCTTGTTGTGATTTACATAGAAAATAATATTTACGAAGTTTGAACAAAACCAATTTCTTTTATTATTTAAGGATTCTGATCACGCTCGAAACATAAATCATGTCGTAGTGATCTTCCCGAAGGATGAGCACTATAGTTTGATATCGAAGCCAAAGTGTTGAACACTAAGACCTTAGGGCTTGTTCACACCTAAAAAAATCCAAAAGAAAATATTACAATGTATCTAAACATACAAACTTAGGACAAGAATAGTTACACTAAATTTATTGCCAAACTCTCTGAAAACTACCTGCACAAACACAAAATAGAGACACCATTAGAAAACATAGATTTCATTAAAACTGAGATAAGGTTATAATTAATATTATTACTATTTTGATGATCAAAATATTGGCTATCTCTTGCACTATATTTTAAACAAGATAGTATATACATGTATATTTATATTCTAAAAAATAATAATATGATGGCCTTCAAACAAACAATAATATGGCATCATGTAAACAAGAATAGGATATCGTGAAATAAAATGGAATATGACGGAAATAAATATTTTTTTTATTACCCAAGCTACAATTCCAAATTTTAACCAAATCCATAGCCTAAACCTAATCTCCAAATCATAACAAAACTAAGATTCATCGCATGCTCACTATGTTAACAACCGAATCTGGTTTACCGAAGAGAACACATCTTTATAAAATATAATAGATAAAATAATGACGAATAGATAAATGACATATTTTAGAGTGAAAATATTTCCTTTAAATATGGCTTAGGCGCCTATTAGGAGGAGTCACGTCCTCATTACAATAATAGTAATTTTTAGTAGTTGATTATTACTATATGTATGTATTATTTATTTATATTTTATTATATTCATTACATTGCCACCCCATTTAAGGGATGATTTTCCCTTAAAGTTGAGTTTGTTGGCATTTCTTTCTATTCAGAATCATTGTGTATGCTGATGTGATATGTGTGATTCTGACTTGTCTCTTTTATGTCGATGATGATATGGACCCTTGTTGTGTTGAGATTCCTTTGAACCATATAGTTGGTTCTTAGTTCCTTTCCATTTGAATTCCATGTATTTTTATTCTAAATTGGTAGAGTACATTCCCAATGATGTTAACGAGTTAGCACCTAATATCAAGTCTAATTCCTTGAGAGGTAACACATAAAAGTCAAGATGCAAGCTTCAGTTTTGTATTTGCACTGCAACCTTTTGACATTTTCCCACTTCTTTGATGTGTTGATAAACGATGGTTGCAGCTTCAATTGCTTTTGCATGGAACAAAAAAAGAGTTAGCACTTTTTCCTTGTTGATATCAATCACATTATGGGTACTTCCTGAATCAACCAAAATTATGATGTCCTTATTCTTAATTGTCCCAATAATTTGTATTCTCTTTGGTACTGACTTGCTTGATTTTGTTACTCGACGTAGGTGTTGTTCATCTTCTAAGTTATCACGACTTCTCAACCGAGGTGGGAGATATTTATTTGTGAGTGGTTGGCCTTCCTTTCTTTGGATTTGAACCTCCTTAATAGTTTCCAGATATTCTTCCTTACAAGTTTGTTGAACACAAGTAATGTTTGCTATTGAAAATTCAGATAGGATTATGTCTTTGTCTGAATTGGAAGTATCTTAGTTAGCTTATACATGTACTTATTTCATGTTTATGATCTTGAAGTGTGTTGTATGATTGGTTTTTCATTTGTGTCCAAGAACCCAATATTCACCACATCGACGATAAATATTATTTTTCTTTCTTATGTCGTTTTCATAGCGATGGGTGGATAATTTTGAATACTCTTCAATTTCATAACAATATGACTGGGATCTGTCAACTGGTGACCTGGTGACCATTGGTTTCCATAATATCTGCATTCTGCCTCGTTTTCCAATATTTCCTTGGTTATTCCTTCTTCTTTGAGCTATGTTGCTTTTTATTTGTGCCTTGCCACTTCGACATTTGGTATATCATGCATTTTTAATTCCTTTTGTATATATGGTTTTATGCCTCCCAAATAGGTTTCTAATCATTTTTTTTTAGATAGCACAAATGCTTTGGTGGCTATATATTACCATAGGTGCATGAACTCTTCGACGCCCCCCCTTGGTTGTATCCTGGTAAGTTTTGAAAAGAATTCATCCCCATTTATTCCTTGAAACCTTTTTAAGAAGTCGTTCTTGAACAAGTTCAAGGTGACGTATGAAAAATTGTCTCCCTTCCACCACATATACCAGTTGTAGGCATATCCTTTGAGGTGCATTGATGCATAATTGCACTTTTCTTCATTCGTTGTAATGTTATATATGTCGAAGTACTCCTCTTATTTATTCAACCAAGTGATGCATTAGTCTTCCCCTCCATTATATTTTGTCATTTCAATTTTTTACCATTGATATTGAGTACCTTTCGGTATGTGTGTTGGTGACTCAAAGTTGCGACATGAAGTGACTGGCATAACCGAACCAGGTTTTTCATGATTTTGGTCTTTACTTCCATGCATTTTTGTAATATCACCTTGATATCTTTTTGGGTCTCAATCTATTTTAGGTCCAACATTTTATATTCCTTGCTCATAATGTCAAACTTGTCGTCCATTTTCTACTCCATTACTTGAATGACTTCATCCTTTATTTCCTTTTTAAGTGCCTCTTAGCTCTTATTAATAGTTTCCTTCAAAGCTTTGAAGTCCTTCTACATTTTCTCAATTTGGGATTTTAACTCCATCGTCATGCTTCATAGGTGTGGTGGTCAATAAGTGGACCCAATTTTAACTTATAAATAATTTGACCTAATTATCTTATATGGGTGTGGACCACTTGATTTGTGATGGAGGAAAAATAAAAAAAATTAATAATAATATAATAATTATTATTAAAAGGATAATATCAATATTATTATATATTATTGATTAAATTTTGTTTTTCTTAATGTTAATAACAAATTATTTATTATATAATATTATTATTATGTCCCCGACAAGGGGATATATATGAATCGGTCAGGATAATTGTTTGGACTAATTTGTAGTAACTTTAACAAAACTATATAATTTTTGCTATAGTATGTATCAATTATTTTGGGAAATTATTTAAATTTCGATTTATCTTACTTCCTATTGGTTTATATAGGTGATGTAGGCCTGGGACTTTGTGCCCCAAGACCCGGCGGCGAGCTTGCGTAAGCATAAAATGATCATTTTGTCTTTTTGTCATTAGTTGATTGGCTATGGGAAAGCTGTTGTAGTGCATGGAGAGTGTCCTGGTGGCTTTGGCCGCTGTATGAGGTGAGCAACATTAAAGGTTGTATTCAAGAGGTATTCGGTGTCGGTTATAGCTTGCAGGTTTTTGTAATGGTTACTGCAGTCTGCGCTTTCCTGGTGTGTGGAAAAACACAATCTCCAACAAATATATTTTTAAATATTATAGCAGGTTTGTTTTATTTATGCATAGCTGGGTTTTGGTATTTATGCAATACAAAATACATTTTTTATGCTATAGTTTAACTTTTAAATCAAGCAATTTTCTAATGTTTTGGACCATCCCTCTTATTGTTTAAAAAAACTTTTTGTTTAAGCTAATTTCTGACAGGGCTGACAACAATTAAAATCACTGAGTCGATCTAACATCTAGCTCTAGCATCCAATGCATTGATAGTTCTTACATCACTGCTTTGGCTGGCCTTCCATCTGTAAGCAGTAAGTAACCCTGTGTCATCATCTGTATCTACACATCACCATGCATGCAACCTCAACGTGTTGTCTTCTGGATATGCATGTCCATTGCAAATGGGTATTTTCATGTGTCACGTTGCTTTGTGTTGAGTCGAGGCATTATTTCTTCTATGCCTGGCAGTCTGCATAAAGTTACAGGGTCCCCACAGAGTTAAGTTATTGGTTTCAAAATGTGAACCTGCAAGCACTTAAATAGTTACAGGTCCCCAGAGAGTTAAATTACAGGTTTCAAACTATGAACCTGCAAGCACTTCAAGAAATTTGCACTGAGTTCTTGAAAAGAGAGTGTAATTCCCAGCAACAATGGAGGGACGCACTTCAAGAAATTTGCACTGAGTTCTTGAGAAGAGTGTACATCCCAGCAAGAATGGAGCGATATATATGCCTCCGTTCAATCTTTTCAAAAGAACCAAGACAAGCAACGGATTTGGAAATGGCATTGGCAGTTGATCTGTAATATCATAAGTCTTACGAGCCGATTAGAATACCTCTTCATTTCTATGTATTTGTTTTGATTTCTATGTCTTTGTTTTGTTTATGGCGGTGCTTGTATATTGGGGTTTGAAGTTCATACAAAGAATAGTTTAGAACCAGGTCATTCTGAGCTTTAGAGATATTCCTATACAATCATGCTAAGAATTGTCTCGCTTGATTGTTGGTGTGAAGTGTCCTTTAAAAAGTTTAATTGGTTTGGAGGACTCATATTCATGTCTATTTTAATGCTCGAGCCTGTAATATGGATTGTAGAAGGATTGTCCCTCATTATTGAGCCATTTCATTACACCATACTGATCATCAATGATATTAAAAAACACATTCCACACTGTACAGCAACAGTATACAGGCCGTAAAAGCTTGTGCAAAATACAGCTTTCTTGTATTCGTGTTTATGTTTCTGAATACACGTGGAAGATGAATTCCATGCCGGTTGGAGTGAGGGTCCCCCACCTGAAGGACCATTTGACTTCTGCTGATAAGTAACCAACACAAATGGTGCATATTCGTGTCAACAACGGGCAAAATGCAGTGTTGAAGAAATGTTAGTGGTGAGCCACCCATACAATTTGTTGAAAAAAAACAATTTTTTGTTTATCTTAAGAAGAATTTGGTATATCACGATTTTTAAATATTTGGACCATTTAAAAAATACATGAGTGAATTTATGTTTGAATTTAATGGCGTTCTCTACCAGGCAAGTCAGATTGACTTTTATTATTTGCGTTTTTGAAACATAATATTTTACAATGTTTTATGGAATTTTGAAACATAAACTTAAAGTTAGGCGTAGTAAGTGAAGACAAATCTTGGGATTGATTTTCTAATAATTTTCACACTCATTCGTATTGTATTGTTGTAATTTCTTTATTTTTGCTAATTTTGATAACTTTCATCTTTGCCAGAGCTTAGTGTATTATGGATATGTTAGCTAAATTAATTTTTTTTTTTATCAATTACTCAGCTTGTGAAAGAAAGTGATGACTTGTGAAAGAAAGTGATGACTGAGAATGAAAAGTGTGACGCCTTTAAGGAAAAAAAAATGGTCTTTCAATGCTGAACCAAAGGTCAAAGCAAATATATTTATAAAAAAGGTGCACATATATACAATGATACTACAAACAAGATCAATTCTTGATTAGACAAAGATTCAATTCAATTGTATTAGACAAAGATTCAATTCAATTCAATTGTATTAGGCTATGTTGAAGAGATTATAATGTTTTATGGTACTGTTAGTTTTTGAAAAATATTCACATTTACCTTTGGTAGCACGCAATACATTTCTGGGGAGAACGTTATGACCAAAATCAACTCCACCTTTCATATTAATTAAGGTGCCACCTTTCATATTAATTAAGGGTTAATCGTTAAACCAAATCTCAAACCGATCTCATTAGTTAACCTAATCTCAAAGTAATTTCATTGGTTAAACTGGGAGCATGGGAGCATTATCGGCAATCTCACTTAGTTACAACAATGTATTTAAACAACAACAACAGTTTCAAAACTTGCTTCCAAGCGATTTCAAAAGCTAACAATGTCTTTAAACAACAACATCAAAAGCTAACAATGTCTTTAAACAACAACAACAGTTTCAAAACTTGCTTCCAAGCGATTTCAAAATTATTTTACCAGCAATTGCGAGTGTCTAATTTAGATTCAGTGTCTGTTACCAACGTAAAGGGAAAAAAGCAAAAAAAAACGGCACAAGCTGTTCAAAATGCTTGGGTTTTGGTGTATGTGCATTCACATATATGTTCCTACACATTGGCCAGAGTCTATAGTAAGACAAAATGACAAAATGGTAGAATTGCATTGGTAGCTAAAATGACAAAATGGTATAATTGCATTGGTGTATATAGTTGTTTAAGGTGTTAAAAAAAACACACAAAAGCAAAATTTAAAAAAAAAAAATTATGGCGATCAAGTTCTCACAATGTATTTGAAACCATTGAATTTGCAAAGAATGTTTTGTTCTATATCAAGATCATTAACAATAGCCAGAAACATATTCAAAAAAATAGTTTGTTGTTTTCTATCAAAAGAAATCATCTTTTCTGTGAAAAAGATGTTAGAAGCTGTTATTTGTTCAAGAAATATAAGAGTAAATAAATGTATTGGAATTACTATGAACACGTCTATTTTGCAATGAAATAATCAAAGATATTTTATTTTTCATAGCCTTCAGTGATGGAATAATAAGATATGCTACATATTGGCTATCTTATTAACTTTCTTTTTCAAAAATTGGCTATCTTATTAACTTTCTTTTTCAAAAATTAAAAGAATGATAATAAGAATGCATGATTAGATATGCATGCAATAAATTTTCTATAATGAATTATTTTTTATCAAAATCTATTTTGAGTGCGGATCCTTATTAACTTTCTTTTTCAAAAATTAAAAGAATGATAATAAGAATGCATGATTAGATATGCATGCAATAAATTTTCTATAATTTCTTTTTCAAAAATTAAAAGAACGATAGTAAGAATGCATGATTAGATATGCATGCAATAAATTTTCTATAATGAATTATTTTTTATCAAAATCTTTTTTGAGTGCGGATCCTTTATTAAATTCAGTAGTTCAATTTATGCTTAAACATTACCAAATAATATGGCCATGCTTTACCAAATATATGAATAGTTAAATTTATGCTTAAACATTATCAAATAATATGGCCATGCTTTACCAAATATGTGAATGATGCATTACGAAATATATGAATGGAGCAGCTTTCATATGCAGCTTTGCCTTGATTTCATGTCTCTTGATTGTCTTATTTCGTTTTAAACGCATCATTGCCGAATTTGACAACTAATCAAGTTATGAGTGAGTTCAGAGGTGGTTCAAGGTCAACGCACACCACAGTTTCTTAATTGTGTTAGTAGACTCTACTCTTGTCAAGTTCCGAGTGAGTTCAGAGGTGGTTCAAGGTCAACGCACACCACAGTTTCTTAATTGTGTTAGTAGACTCTACTCTTGACGCTGGAAACAACAATAACATCAATACATCGGCGAAGTGCAACTTCCTGCCTTACGACAGAAATTTTCCTGGTGGGATACCTACTGGACGCTTCTCTAATGGAAAGCTTACTTCAGATTTCTTGGGTATAACCTCCAAATACTCAACATTTATATTTTTGTATACATTCCAAGGATTTATTATTTTTTCAATGAAAATAGGATGTTGCGGGAATGAACTTTTTTAAAGTTTAGATTAATGGACACGAGTTATCTTTTGGCATGTTATCAGGCATGTGAATATACAGTTAGGGATATTTATGTATCTTATGAATATAAAGTTACCCATTTAAGCATTGGCTCTGGAATGATTTTGTTTCAATGAAAATAGGATGTTGCACGAATGTTTTAGGGCTATCTATCTCAGAGGTTTCTACTGCATGGGACTTGAATGAACTTGCATATTTTGTGGGTATGCTTTTATATAATTTGAGACTTGGTCCCCAAAGGCCTTACCTTCTTGGTTGGTTCCGACATGGTGACAACCATAACTTTGAAGAACATATTATGTCTCTCTTTCTCACGACTGAAAGGTCTTATTGGGTTGGGTTGGTCCTCACCGATTTCTGGATTTGTTTTTGGATTGAAATACTTGTGTAAGGTTGACTTCCCTTTACCATCTTCAAACGCCTGAATATATCTTGGATCCATATCCTATTAAAATATTTGTCTCTAAACTTGGCACTTTGGATGCCACTGTACTTCTGTGGGCTTGATTAGGTTATTGGTTCATATTTGTCTGTTTGGTAAGGTCCATTAGAAAGTCATTAAAAAAGGCTAGTCTCTAGAACCTTGTCAAGTATTAAAAAGTATATGGGTTTTGGGTGGTGAGGAAGACTCTGAATTAATTTTGATTGTTGTATGTTTTGAAGGTCATTGATAGAGATGTATAAGAATCAACCCCAGGAGCTTGCTCAAAGGAGGTGCTTCAACCTGCCATCGTACTCCTGTATCAGAGAGGGGCTTGATCATGCACCCAGATTTAAATCTACTGTTGATTTCAATGGAGAAGTCTTCGAGAGCCCAAATTATTGCAACACATTGAGATAGGCTGAACATGCTGCTGTAGATGTGGTACTCAATACTCTTTCTCAGAGAGGACCTTCTCGAGCTCTTGCTACAAGAATCCTAGTATGATATTTGCTTTGGTAGTGTTTTGAGGTTTATTTTCTGGATGATCTATTGCCCTTTGGCGGGCATGACTTCCATTTTACAATATTGTTTTAAAATTTGACTCTATATTTGACCATTTCAGGTTTAAGGTTTAGCGGCTAGCTGTATTAAAGGTGCGGGCATAATTTTTGGAAATGACTATTTTATAGGTCATTTTTATGTCACAAATTTTGAGCAAATGCAGATGAATTGTAAAAGTATGAAACATGGTTTTTTTTGGAACATGTCTATTTAGGTGACACATGTATAATTTTTTAGAAATGAGTAACATTTTGTGTGTCACATGTGGTTATTTGAGACTGATTTTTCCAGATTTCGTAAATCATCAACCTGGGTTTGAGAGCGTTTGATTCTTGAAGTTCCATATCTTTTGCATCTATTGAAGATGTATTTTGTTTTTAGTTCTATGCTTAACGGATTTGTTTTCTTAGTCGATGGAATATTTTGATTCCCCTTTGGTTTTAGATCAAAGATTTCTTTGTTTAGTCGATGGAATATTTTGATTCCCCTTTGGTTTTAGATCAAAGAGATGCATTACATCTTCTATATTTTTTAAAACATAGATGACGAGAGGGGTTAGAGCATTCTGAGTTTGGTTGTATACATTTTGTAAGGAAATCCTGTGGAATGGATTTTTGCCTATATGATATAAATAATTTTTATCGTTTTTTCTTGAGTTATGTTCTTTGTAATTCTATTTACTATTTCTGCTTATGTAAATGAATGGAAGACTCTAGTAATAATGGAATCACGAACTAGTATATTCTAGAGATAGTGAAATGCTCATTGTTTATAGCCTATTGCCAGTTTTCATTTACATATTGTGATTCATGTGTAGAATGTGTTTCTATTCAATGAATTTTTTGTCTATTTTTTAGTGGTGGTGAAGCAGTTTGTGAAACCATTTCCTGTAAGTGTGTCTTCTTTCTTTCACCTACCATTATTAAATATTAAGTATTTGAAAGTGTAAAATTCTCATGACTTTATTTCAGAAAAGTCATACAATCTAACGAAATATTCTTTTACTGGTTTCTATTATTTTCCTTAAGCAAATTGTCCCTTTTCGGATAAAAGAACCAAATTTCCTTTTTACCTCAAATCATTATGAATAAAACTTTTAGCTTTAAGAAGCAAACATTTACAACCATGCTATGCCATGCTTCACGGCAGGAAGAGAATTAAAGAAAGAAACAAATTCACACAATTGAATATTTGGTCAGTATGCATAGCTATAGAATATCTTTTGATTCATTGAACAATTCATTTGTTTTGTTCCTTTTGCTCTCACAAAACACAAAATTAATTAATAGTTTTTAAATGAATTACTACTTTAAAAAAGGGAATGTAATGATAGCCTCTTGTTGAAAAATCAATTTAAATGTTTGCAATGTTAGTGAAAATGAGTGTTAAAAGGTATTGTGAATATTAGGGTAAAGAGATTTTGGGTATCCATTTATAAAGTTAATGAGAGTTAGATGTAACATTATAAAAGGTAAAAATAAAAAAATTTATTTTGATAAATGAATTGGAAAATTTAATAAGGTTTATTGTTGATTTTTGTAAATATATTTATTGTCTTGATTTTATGCCAAATTCAAAAAAAATTGTAGATTTATTTTGATGTTAAACTTAATATATTATTTAAATTATCTAAATTTTTATGTACATTAAGTGTGTTTATTTATTTTTTATATATGGGACAATTTAATTTTTTATATATTTTATTTATAATTTATAGGTGATTTGAAACTCTTAATTGACCTATGGAATGGAAAATGTCATATTTTTAATATGACACTTCATATAATGAACAAAAATTTTACCTATAAAGATCGTATATGGAGTGGTGTCCTCACTTTCATTGCCTTTCTTTTGCCTTTCTACCCTTTCTTTAGAGGATAAGTTACTTTTCAAGCCCAAATGTGCAACTCCAAGAGAGAGGTGGGTACCATTTTAGAAGGAGAAGTTGGTTTCTAACTCTGATAGTGAAGGAATTAATCTTAACCACCCAACAAGCATCAACAATTTATCATGTAGCTAATAAAAAATGGTTCATCCCCACTTTGTATTTAGGCTTGTCATTATGTCTTTCATGGCCTATTTGAGATGTAGTAGTCGTTCTCGCAAAGCTGGTAAAGCTCATCCTCACTTTGGATCCATTGAAATAGAACTTGAGTCTAGAGTCTTCTAAGTAGTCAAATCTCTACCATCCTCAAAAGGATGCCTAAGTAGGCTATAACAACATGTATTCTATTTTTATTGAGTTTTTAAGTAGGCTATAACTAAATTTAATCTATTTTTATTGAGTTTTAGTTTTTTGCAGAGGCAATTACAAACCACTAGCTATCACGAATGCAATGTCGGGGACATTGCCACTTCGTGGCTCTTGTTATTATATAATACATATTTATTAACACTTTTTGTGGATGGACATGGTTCCCATGTAGGGATGGCGCGTTGCAAGGGGGAGGAGCGTGGTTTAATGGAGCACACAGGGGAGAATTGGAGTGATGGGGAATAATATTCATGGAGAAGGGTGAATGCAACATTGGGGATAGGGGCGGGTGGGAAGGGACGATGGAAGGTGGGATGAGTTGGATGCAAAGGGGGAGTGGAGTGGTAGTTAGACGTAGAGGGTTGGGTGTAGAGGTTGGGAGGTGGTGGGAAAATGGGGCGGAGTGTATGAGAGGATGCAACGGAGGTGTAATACGTGAGGGAGATGGTCTAGCAGCGTGGGAGAGTGTGTGTTGTGTGAAGACTCAAGAACTATATGGAGTCATGAATTTCTGAATGATTTGACTAAACTAGATAAGGGAACCATTGTATCATATGACTCATAATGGTGTGATACGGAGCAGGAGTTGAGCATGCTAGAACCAACCAATCCAATGGTAAATGAGGTCTCCCATCAATTGATCCAAGGGAACCTGTTGATGATGGTTATGAGGATAAGTTATATACTATTCCTCTAGGACTATCTTATAAAATACAAGTGTTGAAGTTGATAGAGGGAGGAATTCTAACAACAAAGCAATGGTTTGTTGAACAAAATGGGGGATGTCACTAGATAATGAAGAGAAGACAGATTGAGATACCAAAGGGGGATACAAGTTCACTAAGTAATGAAATTGAACTACCTTCATTTAGAGCATGAAGGCATGTCTAACCTAGAAGCATGTGTGAAAGTATTGATAATACTAGGGGAGGGACACAATGAGAATAAATAGGGGACATTAGTACAACGGGGATACTCAAATAGGGTAAATGAAGGTTTTGAGATCAATTTTGAGATATATTATTATCAATAAGACTCCATAGGTGTCAGATTACAAAATTATTTGAATAAGGGTTACTAGGGACACTTCCATAAGAAATACATATACAATCTACATTAGTGTTTAAGACAATTGTTTAAATGGTTTCCCAAATACATGGGTGTCTAAGAGAAGAGAGGAGTGCAAGGAGACGTGTTACCAATCTAGAACCAAGTGAATCAATAAAAGGTGTGATAGCAGATGAAAGATACCAATAGTAAGACACTAATGGGGATCTCCTCGAGGGAAGATGAATGGAGGAAAAATAATGTAACTTTTACAATATAGATGAAGCGAAAAGCTTATGAAATCAAAATTCCATAAATGTGGGCATATGAGTGTAGGATTTATTATAATATTAGAGTTATTTATGCATTTTAATGATAGTTTACCAACAATACCACACATATTATCATTACATATTCCAATAGGAACAATGCCTAGTTTAGATCCCTCTTCAGCGCTAGGTTTAGGATCAAGAATAACACCTAGTTTATATCCCTCTTTTGCACAAGGTGTATCTAGGTTTAGTGCCTAATTTAGATCCCTATTGAATAATAGATTTAGAATCCAATTTTTCTTCTACAATAGTCCCTAGTATAGGATCTAGTTTTGCTCCCAAAATATCAACTCACTTTTCTCTTGGATTGGCTCCCAAAATAGGGCCTAGGGTTTCTCCTAGAATTGTGCCTAGTACAACACATGAGTTAAGATATATGGTTTAGAGGATATAGGTTATAAGTTAAAGGGTTTATATACTATGGGATATGATCATTAACAATCACAATGATAAGGCTGGTGATAATGATGCATGATGACAGTGATGACAACATTGATAATTATTTGATTAAAAAATGATAATGATGATCATGACAATGGTTATGGAGATTGCGATTATGACAATTACTATTTAAGACCCATCCATAGTGCTTAGAACATGATAATGGTTCCCACAATCCCATTTATAGGACAAAGCTCCTTTTCCAAATTTATGAAAGGTATTTGGATGCATTTGTTATCATCACAATGATGACGATGATGATGATGACAATGATTATGATGATATGATGATGAAAATGATGAAATCTATGATAATAGTGTCTGTGCATATGATGAAGATGATGAGATTTACTATTTATGACCCATCCATAGTGTTCAGAACATTATAATGGTGCCTACAATCCCACTTAAAGGCTAAATCATGTTTTTAAAATTCATGTATGGTAGTTGGATTCCTTTTTCATCATCATAATGATGATGATGATGGTGACGATGATAATGAATATGATGATGGAAATGATGATGATGATGATTATGATGATATTGTTGATGTCTATGATGATTTTGATGATGACAAGGATAATGATGTCTATGACAATGATAATTATGATGATGGCTTTGAATCCATACATTGTTGAGGGAGGAAAGCTAGGTCTTATTGCATAAATGAATATTTTAATCATATAGCTTTAAAAATCACACCTTAATCAACCACACTAGGGAAAATTTTAAGGTTCCATAATTTTCTTAAAGTATAGAAACCTTGGACAATCTTACTAATTCTTAAATTTCCAACCATAAAATGTTTGGCAATACTTTTGTAACAATATTGAAATTTCTAGGTATTTTATATAGTTTCTAGGAAATTTTGGCGATTTTTTTAGTTAAAAAATTGTATCTAAATTTGGATGAATCATTTTAGAAAAACATGGAAATTTGTGAATTGTTTTTTGGAAAAAAATCATTGAAATTTACCTCATGGGATAAATTTTTCCCCTAAAATTTTCCCTGAACCACACATGACCTCCTTAGCATATCCTTGGGTATAAATTTGGGATATTGGAAGAAATACAAGGTTTAAGCACTAGGTATTGGCATCTGGACCTTGAATATAATCAGTATAAAACCCTAATACTTAGGACATAAATGAATATTAGAGGAATCAAAACCCAAGAATATTAGAGTACATCAACATTATTAAGGGAGGAACATATCACATAGTCCCTAATGGAATATGTTGAGGATCCAAGTCCAAACACAACATCTCAAACCAATACACATGACCTCCCAAAGGGATCCTACACCTCCGAGTGGTCATATTAATACCATTTGAATTTTTTAGAACTAAGTATTGGTCTTGAGGCCTTAATCAAGGTCAAGAAATAAAAATCAAACATTGGACTTAAAATTTCCCTTATAGGACTTAAGGCTCGTGAGTGAGGCCTCAAACCACCATGCATGAACTCTTCATGGGATATTTGGACTTTGATTGGTGAAATGGGAACCATTAGAAGGTTTTTTGAATCAGGGTTTCCTTGGATGGTTTTGGACATGTTCAAGAGAGGAAAATAAGTCCTTAGAACCTAAAGGAACTTTATAGGAATCTAACACCAAGTGCATTTCCTCAAACCATCATGAATCACCTCTTAAGAATATCATTTTCCTTTGATTTTGGATATACGCACCATTAGGAGGTGTTCATTATTATGTATGGGTATTGGTACCTTTATCATGGTTAAGGGAGGAAAGTTAGGACTTATGTAGTAAAAGAATATTCTAAGGCTCAAGGGATATGAATGATACCTTGAACTGTCATACATTATCTCTCTATAATATAACTGGCATTCAAGAGGAGATATAAACTCCCTTAGAAGGTTTTTAGCACTAGGAATGGATCATGAGGCCTTGCACATGGTTTGGGGAGTAAACATATGCCATACTAGACCTTGAAGGAATATTCTATAAATTTAAGGTCAATAACATCACCTTAAAACACCACATATAATTGTCTTAGGATATCTTTAGCCTTAGAGTGGGGATATGGTTATATTTACGATTTTTTGAGCTCTATATATGGGTGTAAGAATGTTAACTGTGGTCAATGAAGGAAATTCAAGTATTAGTCGCTTAAGGTAGATTATAGAGCTAAGGATCCATGAATGAAACCTACACGTGAATTCTTGAGGGAACTTATTGGCACTCATATTATCCTTAGATAGATGCAGGCCATAGAGCATAATTCAAACTGGGGTCCACCATCTACAAGTACATGATCGAGTGAAGCTAGGTAGAATTTGAGTTCTAGACCTATCCATGGTCAAGTCTGGAAACGTGTATTGAAGGATTATCCAAAGGTCACTCATCATCAAGGAAGGTGGGTATGAATCTATAAAGGGAAATGTAGATTGATGACCGACACAAGTAGAACATGTGAGAGGACATTCCAAGAAGTCATAATTAAGTGGCATAATGAATGGCTCAAAATGCAAGGCCCTAGATCAACGATCATAATATATTCAAGCTTATGAAGGGGATCATGAGTTAAATAATGTGTGTGATATTAAAGTGAAACTATTGGTGACATGTGGCACTCTTATAAGCATTCATGATTGTAAAAGCGGGATTTTAAAACTACTTTTGTGTGAGCCTGAAACTGCTTACCAAACTTGGTAGAAGGACTGGTTCCCCAAGCATTTGATGAACTGCATGCTAAGGGAGGTAAGGGAGGTATGCATTAAAATATCATCATTCTATATTCTTTTAAGGCATCCAATGTGCTCAAGAATCAACCAATGTGCATGATTGTAAAGGAAAAATCCAATAAAGCATATGGAACTCTAAGAAGCATTCAGGCTCCCCTCAATATTGTTATGAAACCTCTCCCCCCCTTAGTTGAAAACCAATTACTACACTATCCATGGAGAGAGGGGACCACTAGCTAGGCTATCACTTTACAGATCAATTGATGCCCACCATGTGTCTAGATCCCCAACGACTTAAACCTCAAATGCATACATTTTCCTTGTCACCTCATATTATGCACTCTCGCCATGTGTCACCTCATATTATGCACTCTCGCCATGTGTCACTTCATTTAATACACAAATTTTCAAATATATTGTGGTAAATCCCTCTATAATTCAAATGTTCTAGTATTTTGAGAGCTCCAAGAACGTTGAGAATGAACTACTACTTGCAGAATTCAGGATGTTGTCAAAACTCAATAATTCCTTCATATCCCCTGACCATTATTCACCTCAATTGTTTCAAATGGCCCCTACACCATAATCCTTGACCTCAGAACCCTCAAGTATGTCCTATCCATAGGATGATCATCTAGTGGACATATTAGGTGAAGTATTTGACACTGTACTTGTAGTCCTTGATATTCACTAGGACATTGGTGAATCCCAAGCTCATTTTAAAAATGGTAAATTTTTTTATAACTCTGGGAATCATGTTTTCCTCTAGCATTTGTTCCCAACATGTAAAATTTTTCGAAAATGGTTTCCTACTACGTCAAACTGTATTCATCAAGAAAGAAATCCATAGTGGCTAGATACAATACTACAACATGATCCATCATGAGATAATTAATATAGGATATTCTTTATATAACCCCTGATGAATCCATATAATAATTCGATGATGATTCTTTAATTGCTAGGTAATCAATGCTAGAACTAAAAGACAAGGTGAAATTTCTTAGTTCACTGCTAACCCCTAAAGAAAAATTACCTTCATGGCCCCTCCCCTTGAGACCAGAAGTATTTTTCAAAGTTGTATCAATTTACAATATCCATGGTAGGTCCTTCGATATAATCATGATAAACTAGTGGATGATACTATTTTTGGCTTGTTAATTTATATGTTCCCCCCATCTAAAGAACCTGTAGTCAAGTTAGAGTTTTCTTTCTTCCTCTTTTTTTTTTTTTTTCAATGTGGTTCACGCGTCGATTTGACCGACGGGCTACATCCACGGAATAATTTCTGGCGGACCCACCCGAAGGGGCCTCACACCCGCGGCCTCTGCGTGCCTAACCCCAAGAGAGTTGATGAGAATGGATCCCGCGACCTCACATGCTGGGAGGCCTAACTACGAGTACTCGACCAATTGAGCTAACTCTTGGGGCTAGTTTTCTTTCTTCCTTTATGGAATGATCCATGAAAAATTAAGAACATTTTTGGGGATCAATTTCTTTAGGTACCAATATTATGTATTATATATGATCATATACAACCTTCTTGATCACTTCCCAAAGCTTCACTTGGTGATGTTTAGAGTCCAACATGAAAATGATAAATATCTTAACTTTGTAAATAGTGTCATGTTTGTTGTATATTCTATGTTGTATAGTGGTCCTCTCCTTATGTTGTTAATGGAATGAAAAATATTATTCCAACAAATATTATACTCATCTGTAGGGGACTAGTTTTCTATGAAAGCTACCCCGAGATCAGAATTTATGGCTCAGAATTCCCACCTTATAAGATCTCATCCTTCCTAGCCCCCATATTGTTTTCCATGGAATATATTCGACGAAGGTTTGACTATGATAAGATCCATTTCATAAAAAAAAGAGCATGACCACCTTTAAACTTTCCAAGGAGATTGGTCCTTTTGTAATTAAGACTAGAACAACCCAATATATTGTGGAGCACATGATTAAAGCCTTGAACTTTCCCCTTGGATTCAAATGGATATATGAACCGCATGGTGTTATATCAAAGAAGAGAAGGAAAGGGAAGTTGGATGAGTACTAACATCATCCACATGAGAAGATTGATAAAATTTCTAACTTGGAGAGTTGGGAAGAAATGAAAAAGATAATGTAGCCTGATATTAAGTTAAAATAACAAGGAGTACCTACCCTAGTAAAAAAGGATGCAGTATAAAATAGGTTCCACGTTGATATTTCCTCTTATGTATATATGCATGGGAGGAAGCAGACGAAGGGAAGTTACATTCTAGCAATCCTAATGTGGCGCAGTTGTTAGCCATTGTTTCTCATCAAGCTCAAGGACATACAACATCATATTCATCTAGGATAAACATCACAATTGAAATATTCCCAACTACGTAATTGCCTTAGGTGAAATGACAATCCTCTTAGCAAGAATATCCATCCACACAGTCTCTTTATTTCAAAACTAGATTGTTTGGCATGTATCCTCAAATGAGGGCTGAGAATGTCCATTTAAAGAAAGGTATGTTCTTCGAGGATGAAATATTTACAAGGGTTATAGTCCAAATTATTGTTAGAAGTTGATTTAAAAGAAGGGACTTTTGATATGGTTTTACTAGAGCCAACCGTATCATGTGGAAGAAAGACTCCACACACTAGTACAAAATGAGATCTTAATGACCAAAATTTTCATATAAATGATCACTTTTGATTTGGTGACCACCAGTGGAAAATTAATGGTCATTGATCACGCGACCAAAAAAAGTGGTCATTTATAGGTTATATTTTGTTCATATATTTGGTTGTTAATTTGGCCGTATATTTTGTCATTAATTGTCATAATTAATTACCAAATATACAACCAAATATATGAGCACAAGATAAGCTATAGATGACCAAACTAAATATGACCACATTTTTGGTCGCGTGATCAATGACTGCTAATTTGTCACCAGTGGTCATTTATATGTGGATTTTGGTCTTATTTAAGGTCATTTATCTCTATTTTCTAGTGCCAATTTATCTCTTTTTAGTGGTTTTAGAATAAATATATAGGGCACAAAGGAATTGAAGCACCAGCCTCCTGCCTATAAGGTAAGTTCTCTTCCATTAAACTAGCACCCTTAAATAAAATATATTATATAATTTTTACATTAGTGATCTAAGACGCAAGCATGGTCTCATTCAAAAAGTTCTATGGTCACAACAAAGGCAAGGGAGCACTTTATTTGACTAAGTATGGAACCTAACTCCAAGAGAAACTCATAGGAAAACAAGTCATATTGTATATGTTAATATAACATTTTCTTTTCCTTTTGGAACAAAGAAAGAACATACTAAAAATCACTCTAGCACACAATAAGAGGTGCATTCGGGGAAATAATCTTACTTGACCCTCCATAGAAGCCAAATTCTAGATCTAAATAAACTTGTACTTAACCATGAAATTAATAGTAAGTATAGCTCTTACACAACTATAAATCTGTTAGTGTACAAAATCCATAAAAGAACTAAACTATTTTAGCTATATAATTTACTTCCTAGATCATATATCCATTTGGGTGTCATTTTGTTGAAATTTGTTCTAAATACTCATGTCTTCCGTTGCCTTATGTTGATGATAGTGCACCTGCATCATCTTGGCGCATTCCCTAGAAGAACAAATACACATTAAAAATAATAATAATAATGATGAATGGTAACCTTTAAAGAATCAAATCAATTGGAAAGAACATAAAGAACAAGTTAGCAAGTCCATAACAAATACATAGTTTATAGTGAATGCTATTGAAATTTTAAAGTAAAAATATGGAGAAACCATGGGATTTTAATCTCTTTAAATAAAAATATGATGTATGCAAAACTTAAAAATATAGTATAAGCCAATCAGGACCTATTTCAAAAAAAATCATAATATACAATATCCAATATTCATTTCCTTGCATCAAATATTCATAATATGCAAATAACAAAATACTAGACTATACGGGTGTAGACTACCTGTGAATTACTTATGTTTCCTTTTCCTTGAATTTGAACAACTGGATGAATCCTTAACACCTAGATTCCTTAGAAACCTACCCGCATCCAAACAACAAAAACCCTTACACCTTATTTTGGAAGAATCCTATTCTAAGAATTGAATTCAAATTGCATCATTATATACTGTAAACAAGAATACACATATACCAATTCATTTACATCAAAAACATGAACATGAAGAAATTTGAGTAACACATAACAAGTAAGAAGTTCATACATGGATATGTGTATGCAATCAAAACATATTTCAAGTTTAAACTAATTGAAAAATCTCTCACATTATATACCAATTACCAAGACCTCACCCATAGGAACAATTATATATATTTATAAGTTTTCCCTATATCGTCTCAAATAATTCTCAATAAAAGCAACTTATAGAAATAAAGACAGACTTTGACTCATGTAGAAAAACCATTAATACTAATAAGTTAAATGCATGTCTCCATGGTTGTAGTAAAATTGGAAGATTCCAAGTTGGGTGTTCTTCTACATATCTTCTTCCATAACAAGGAAACCTAATATGTTGAATAAAATGTGGCATCATACAAATAAGGTATACTTTAACTTGTGTGGATCCTTCAAATGGGATAACGAAACATTTTATACACTAACGATGATGTGATACCAACATAGACACAAAAACAAATGATGTAAAATTACACGTGCATAATAAATCCCCTTTCAAAATCAGTGTGGATGGCACCCGCACCCTGAGGACATACTGAGGATCTTTTATCTAGTTTCTAACTTGCCAACATTTCTCCTATAAAAATATTATATCTTACTATTTTAGTGTAATGATTTATGACCTTTAATTTGAAAACTTCAAATAAGATAGGAGTGCCATATTGATGGAAGGATCCACAAGAAAGGGAACTCCAAAGAAATCAAAACCTTTATGCAAGAAGAGACTCAAAAAAAACAATGAAGCTTCAACCAAATAAAATATTAATGTCCAAATCGATCACCAGAAACTAGATGCAAGCTATTAGGATTAGGAACATAAGTAATATACCAACTTTAGAAATGTACAAGAGTTAGCAGAAGAGGCAGTGAAGGAAACATAGAATGATACACTAGCCATGGATAGATTTGTTGTGAAAAATATTAAGAAATTTCAGGAACCTAATGAACCAATTGTAAATGTAGGGGCATATTCTCAACAACTGCTTTAGAAATATATGCATTTTCAGTACCCACTCTTCCACTTGGAGAGTTGAAGTTGAGAATAATACCACTACTAATGGACGTAAATATTGAGGGTAAACTAGGACATTGATGTGTGACGATGAAAGGAAATGCCAAAAATATTGATAATTTCATTCACCAAGTCTCTCAAACTACCACTGCCACCACCATTCCCATCCCAATGTTTTATCTACCTGAGATGTAGTTCACTCGTAAAACCTAAGATTATACTGAGAGGATCATTCTTTCGCAAAATATCATGGAAATAATCACTAGTTCATGCAGTCATGAGAGGCTACTTTAACTCTCATGAGAGGCTACTTTAACTCTCATTTGATTTTCACTTTACACTCAATACAAGAACTTAGTACATTCTATGTAATTAAAGAATCACACCTCAGGTGAAATTTTAATTTACACATGTTACGCCTCAAATATTAAGCAAAAATGTTTCAACAACATTGATGGATCGAAACTATCAACAAATGCATCTGACATAGAATTCTTAGAAATAATCTTGGATTGTGACACTATAATGAATATTGAAATTATTGATTGATTAATATGGTACAACCATATTGAAGAAAACAGATGCCCATTCACAAATGCTTTCTATTGCTAACTTGATTTTCTACACATATGGCAGAAGTTAGTCTCCAACCTTGATTTGCATCAACATAATTATAGAAACTCACAAACTACCAACTTTCAATGGGAATATCAGTTAGCTCGGGAATCAATTCAAGAAAATCTTATAGTCATTGGAGATCCCTTACAAAGAGAATGTTTGAATACACATTTTTTTGAAGAAAGCTTATGTTTTTTCAAAACATTATGCAAAACGGGAAATTTTACCATATGGAAACATAGTGGTTGCAATTTTTAACACAACACAACTCAATAATAACTCCGCTTATTTAAAAATAAGAGAACTTAAACTTGAGTAGACTGAAAAGACTTAGCAAACATGACGAAACTTACAAAACTTGAGTTGTTGAGTTTGACCAAAATGTGGAAATTTCTATCTAAAATGGTGACTTGACTTCCCAAGATGGAAAGTGGAGTTGACTCATTGAGTGATCACTATAGTAAGTGGTTCCTGATATTCAGGTTGGTATTTGTTTTCAATGCCTTTATTGCATCAAAAAGTGAGTTTTTGTGGGTTCCCAAGGAGCTATGCATGCATAGGCTCTCCAATAGGTTCTCCAAAAGGATGGTTTTTTTTCCTCGCATACTACATTTTTCCATTACCTAGGTACCTATTCCTAAATAACATTGTTCCAAAACACTTCCCGCAGTCTATAGAGAAGTAAAAAAAGAAAAATTAATTTGTAATCATTTCTAGCGTTGAAGCAACATTTATTAAAAAATTTGTATTGTGCATAATGAGTACTAGTAACATGATGCAGTCCAAATTATTAGCTATGTTTAGGAGGATATAGTTTTTATCAAGAATTTATCAAATTAGTTATTTTCACTCATAGTGTTATCAGTAAAGTTATTCATAGAATTACCTACCATGTATGAGTCAACATATTTGCAACAAAGATCAAAAGGGATGTTGAGTTTGACTTGTATTTGTGTTTAATTGACTATTGGATGTATTGTTCAATTGCATAAAATTAAAATCCACTGGTATCCAATTGCATCTCCTACATCTAAAATATGGAAATAACTAAGGAAACTGTGACATTCATTACACTCCTCATAATTAAAATGGTCTATGCAAAATAGATCGAGATTCCAAAGATAACAAGGAATATATAGATGTGTGTGTGTGTGTGTGTGTGTGTGTGTGTGTGTGTGTGTGTGTGTGTGTGTGTGTGTATGTGTGTGTATATATGTGTGTGTGTGTGTGTGTGTGTGTGTGTGTGTCTATATATATTGTTGATATCTCCTACTATCTTGAGATACCATATGGAGGTCCATATAAAAGTTTTCATAACTATACAGTATGCGGGATGATAAAGATATGTAACCAAATTGTTGGTTGGGGAGAGGGATCTTAACAATCTAGTCACTGCATATTCCAAAAAAAAATTGTAACAACCATCATTCATATAATGGGGATACAAAACAACTAGGAAGTTCCCTTGGAGGACGAATTCCAATTTGAATTGTGCAATTATGGATCAACCTCGCTAGCCATAAGAAATCTAGCAACCAGTTTAACACTGGTATCAATTGCTAGTTGGTTTTTTTGTTATTGGTACATGATGCACATTGTGTCCCAACCACGTAGACTATTGACAATAATGATACCATATTATCTTTGATAACTTCATTTCTAGTGTTTGTATCTTGCTCCATCTATGCATGTAAGAGCTGCATGCCAAATCACAGAAGGGAGCATATTACGATGCAAGCCATCTTCAACTTATATTTATTAGGTTTTATATCAACCACCAATAGATGGTATTAATATCAATTACAAGGATTGCAAAAAAAATGTAGGATAAGGAAGCACCATATATTAAGGTAACTTTGGTTTATGTACTTTAAGTATCTTGAGCGTGTTCTTCTCTATGATATTTGAGTTACAATGAATTACTTTTTCAACCACAAAAGTCATGCGACATATGATTAGAATCATCTTATTAATGTAATAAATGAATATCCTATACCATGCTATAATATCAATATACCATGCTATAATATCAATATTTCATTTAAAATGTATTATATTAGGCATTAATCGGTGGTGACTTTCATGTCCAAATTAATGCTCCCTTGAAAGGATTAAGGATCCTCTTATCATGAAGGAAGAGTTTGTTTCTTACGAGGCAATAAGATTTTGTTTCTTATCATGGAGGAAGAGTTTGTTTCTTACCTATTAGGTTGTAGAATGTGTCTTTTTGGAAAAACCGGAGTGTATAGAGAACCTTGTTTAAAATATTATAAAATAGTAAAGTAAAACAAAAAAAGTGTAAAAATAGGACATAAAAAATACTCTAAAATAATGATGCAAATGTAAACCAAAATTAGCAACAAAAAAAAACTCAATGAACAAGCTATGAAGTCTTCATTGATATAGATCACAATTTGAATTTCTTCTCTCTAAAATACAAAACAATAACTTTACCCATTTCTAAAATACTCAAATTGGATTAACTGACTACATTTATAATGTCAAAATAAGGCTACTCAACCTTCATTATGGCTAACCAATGCTAACCATCTTGTCTAGGCCATGTATAACTAAACCTAATATTGAAGTTGACAACTATGCACATAAGGTATAAAGGTAAAAATACATTTCCAGTATTACGGTCCTATAACTTCAATAAGCACAAAGACAACCATCATATCTAACAAGATAGGTTATTACATATCACATAGAATGTTACATATAAGTTAAACATGTTATTGTATGTGCTTTGAAATTGTTGTGTGAGGAACAAATGAAGTATTCCATTTATGGTTATAAATATTCTCAGTTTTTTTTTATGCTTATCTGATTTTCAACATGTTAGATAAATCTCAATTTTAATTCGTGGATCTTTGTACTGAGAACCAATTTTGTATCTAATGCCACTTTCATGTTATTTTAGAAAAAAAAATCATTAAATTAGTGGATATGACCCTTTATTCAATACTCAAAGGTATACAACCACATATCAACGTTGATGTAGCTTATGGTTGGCAGCAACTCATGTAGTGACCTCTTTGAATGAGTAGATGCGATATATATGGAAGTGTGGTGCAGGTGAACAAACAAAATATTTCCATATAAAATAATGGGTTGTAGTACTTGACAAATTCTATGTCAGCAAAATATACATGTTCATTCATAGAATGATAAAATTCATTCCACAATCTGGTCGGTGAGATTTGCAAACTATGTAAGAGTTATCGTTGATGAGATTCGGTGTGAATTTTTCAAAACTTGAACAACAACCAACTTTGAATTTGACAATGACAAATCGTGACCGTTACTCACCACAATTTGACAGTTAAGAATCGATCTGGCAATGGTTCCCTTCTGTTTGATTTGACTGTGGAAACAATTGGATGATTTGGTATTGGGAGTTAGGGTTCAGAAATGAGAGCTAGCCTCTTCGGTGGATCCACACACATACAACTAAAATAGTTACGATTCAAGTAAGTATATATCCTTACTCCAAATCAATTCATCCAAGATTAAGTTTGAACGCTATGCTCACGGCTCAAATCTCAAAGCATAGATTTAACTGGAACGCATAGTTTTACCTTCAATGGAGAATGCAATGACTCAAATTGGAACATATAGTTAAGCTCAATGATTATCCAACAAAGTTTAAATTTATATATAATCCAGTGATTTGAATGGATTCTTCAACAATTTCTCATTTACCTCACACAAGAACCAACAGTAAAGGTAATATGCAGCAGATCACAACTAGCAATCGATGTATTCAAAATAGTTTCTTAGTTGATTTGTGTAACGATCCATCAACTCACTTACACAAATTGGAACATATAGTTAAGCTCAATGATTATCCAACAAAGTTTAAATTTATATATAATCCAATGATTTGAATGGATTCTTCAACAATTTCTCATTTACCTCACACAAGAACCAACATTAAAGGTAATATGCAGCAGATCACAACTAGCAATCGATGTATTCAAAATAGTTTTTTAGTTGATTTGTGTAATGATCCATCAACTCACTTACATTAATTCAGAATATCAATAGAAATAAATATATAGAGAACCCCATCATAGAAAAATAATGGTTATTTGGAATCATATCTTATTCAAACACGCACACCAAATAAACCTTGTCTTGTTCTTTATATCTCGTGCCATAGAAAGCCACAACATTGGAATCAAGAAGGTGGGCATCAATGGGATGTGAGAGGTCCATAAGCTTTTTGGCCATTGCATTATTTTGAGCGTATCCGACCAACCGAATTTACAGGGTTTGAAACCCTTGACGTGACCTCAAACCATCAAGCAAGGCATAAATCATAAACGATTGCCAGAACTTACAGGCTTTGAAACCCTTGACATGACCTCAAACCATCAAGCAAGGCATAAATCATAAACGATTGCCAAAATACTGAATCCAGACATCAATTTGCGCCAAAAGAGCAGCTTCAACCAGCTCAAGGCATATCCAGTCTTTCTTCGAGTCCCCCCTCTCTTGCTTTCCATTCCTGTGTTTCTGTATCTCGCCTCCTGCCTCTATGTGGCTTGAAAATTGCTCAGCCCTGTAATTTTTTAATTATGTGTTCCAAAAATGATAAAAACAAATATAGCCCTTCCAAATTTGAATCTTAAACAATTGAGCACTCCTTAATATCTATATGAAAAAATGATATATTTTCAATAAAACCTAATTTGATCACATTCATTTGTTTTTGTCTTATGAGTAGGAAGGATGTTGTAAATAGATATAGCCTTAAGAAAAAACTAGAACCATGAGAGAATTACTTACTATTAACTATGTACAAAAAGAATCCACTAAGCAAACTGAGGCTATAATAGTGCCATTTTGTAGGCTAGAGTAATAATTTGTAAATATTTAGTTTGATCAATATCACACTTCTGAACACTATGGAGAGAAAATTCCTATGACTTGGGGTGTACCACAATAGATAGCTTTGACACTACAAATCAATCTTTCCCAATGCGCAAGAAAAACCAAACATCTAACACTGAGGAATATCCAATCGTACATTGTTCCAAAAGGTTGAAGTAGATCCTCATTGAGCTTTCAAATTCACGTTTGTATTAGCAATTAGCTCTCAATAACAACAAACAAGAAAAGCATATTATATAATAGTGTGTTAGACCTACTCTAGAATATATATTCAATAATGCATAAACAATTAAACACATCCATAGATCTAATATTCATATTCAATTGCACATAATTGGACATGAAAAGATATTTCTATTAATAAAATCAGACATTACAATAGTGACAACCTATGTCGGCACGTCTACGAACCGGAGAAACCGAGTCCTCCACCTCGGCCTCCACCACCTCAATCCTCCATCTCTCGATAGTAAGCTCATAAGAAAATGCAAGCTTGGGAAGAACACAAAGTGCTCCAAAGGTAGAAAGGGATACAGACTCAAGTACAAGCAAACTGTGGCAACAATGGACTATAGTTTCTTTGCTCTTCAACTCCTCCTCTTCAATGTATCCAAGGGGTTCCTTATATAGCACTCCAAAAGGGTAATGGAGGGTCGAATCTAAGCGATCTCAAGGTATATGGAAGGCCAAGAGTCAAGTGGTTCAGACTCATATGAGGAAAAATTTAAAACTATTTGGCTTTATGCACACATCCCAATGTATGTGGGTTTGAGGTCAAAAGTCACGTGTACATGCGAGTATGGGATTAAAAGTCACGTACAACAATAAACATGGGTTTTTTAGGGATGATCTTGGAACATCAAAGGATAATATAAGTCCATGGAGTCTAATAGGTCTACAGAGGAACAGGGAAGGACATAAATATGTGATCAACCATGTGTGGTAAAATCAGTTGTACCAGATGGTCTCCAATTCTGTTACGGAGAGAAACTTTCTATGGCTTGGGGTGTACCACAACAGACAGCTTTGACACTAGAAATCAATCTTTCCCAATACGCAAGAGAAACCAAACATCTAACACTAAAGGATATTGAATCGTACCTTGTTCTGGACGGTTGAAGTAGATCGCCATTGAGCTTTCCAATTCACGCTTGTATTAGCAATTCTCTCTCAACAACATAAAACAATACAAGCATGCTATATATTAGTGTGTTAGACCTACTCTAGCATATATATTCAATAATGCATAAACAATTAAACACATCCATGGATCCAATATTCATATTCAATTGCACATAATTGGACAGGGATAGATATTTCTATTAATAAAATCAGAAATTACAATAGTGACAACCTTTATCAGCACATCTATGAACCGAAGAAACCGATTCCTCCATCTGGACCTCCATCTGTCGATAGCAAGCTCAAAAGCAAAGGGAAGCTTGGGAAGAACACAAAGTGCTCCAAAGGGACAAAAGGATGAAGACTCAAGTACAAGAAAAATGTGGCAACAATGGACTATAGTTTCTTTGCTCTTCAATTCCTCCTCTTCAATGTATCCAAGGGGTTCCTTATATAGCACTCCAAAACAGTAATGGAGGGTTGAATCTAAGCGATCTCAAGGCATATGGAAAGAAAATAGTCAAGTGGTTCGGACTCATATGAGGAAAAATCCAAAACTATCTGGCTTTATGCACACATCCCGATGTACACGGGTTTGAGGTCAAAAGTCGAGTGTACACGTGAGTATGGGATTAAAAGTCACGCACAACAATAAACAGGGGTTTTTTAGGGATAATCTTGAAACATCAAAGGATAATGTAAGTCCATGGAGTCTAAAGGGTCTGCAAAGGGACAGGGAAGGCCATAAATATGTGATCAACCATGTATAGTAAAATCAATTGTAACAAATACGTTCACATTCTTTTTATTATTAATTTTCTCAAGCATGGTGGGACAATCCTCCAAAGAGTGATCATCTACACTACAACTTGTACAAAATTTTAGGTAGGTTCGGTCCTTGTACAAACAATCCTGCACTATGCTTGAGAAAATAAATAATAAAAAGAACGTTAATGTCTTGTCTAGTGTTCGAAAGTGTGATATTGTTCAAACTAAAAATTTACAAATTGTTACTCGACAAGGAACAAAAACTAGCATGGACAATCCACAAATAAGAAAAATAAAAAGTAAAGAATATTATCCTAACCCGGTGAAAAAAAAATGACTATATAATGATGCATCAAGTATATTACAAGAATTAGCAACACACGAAAAAAATGATGACCATTGACAAAACATCACTCGCGAATTAATTAAACTAATAAATAATGATGATTCTGTTGCAAAGCTAATCGATTTCATGTACAATCTTAAAAATAACTATGGCGAAGATAAAGAGGCTAAAAGTATATGTAGCCTTAATAAAAAAGATAAAAATGATGTCGACCCATTAGTTGACCTCAAAATTGAAGGATACCACGTTCGACAAGTTATTCTTGACTTCATATCGCAAGTAAACATAATGACCAGAAACACGTGCGAACAACTTGGTAAACCTCGAATAAATAAATATGGAATATATTTAAAACTAGTAGATCAAGAATTAATCGAACCCATTGGTGTCTTGAAAAATGTCGACACGGTCATTAAAGGCATCTCAACTACAGTCGACGTTGAAATAATCAACCCCAAGGAAGGATCTAGTTCCTTCCCATCTTTGGTACGTCGACCATGGGGAGGAAAAATGAAGGAATATATTTCATTAAATAAAGAATGAATCAATCTTAAGGGTAATGGAAAAAAATTCATTGTTCCAATTCATCTATCCCAAGGATAACCCTAGATGGAACCCATAGATGAAGAAGTTGTCATTTGACAATTATACCAAATACAGAACAATGATGATCATTCCAAACCTAACGCAAAAGGAGAACTTCACCTAGGGAATCCCTATTCGATTGGATTAACTCAGATATAGAATTATATGATTGGGAGATAGAAAATTATGAATTACAAGAAAGGGAATGTTGGACCATCCAAGTCATTCCTAAAAAGAAAACCGAACAATGTTTTTATGTTACTACGATTCCTAAAATATTTGAACGAAAAATTAGAGAGTATCCATCCTGGGCACCAGTAAAAAAGGAAGCATCAAGCCGACCACCACTTAGATATAAGAAATGTGAATCACTAGTACTTCATGTGGAACAAGTTTCTAAAAATATAGGCGAACAAGGCCGACTCCAAATTTTAGTTGAGACATTTACTGGGAAAGTTTCTCGATGGTGGGATACCCACCAATTGAGACTACAAACATGGATGACAGCTTCAACTTACATTATCGAAATATTTGGAGGGAAGAAGCTAATAACGTAGTCAAATATACCAGTCTTCACATAAGGACAGGACCCTGAGAAACATATCACTATGTGTGAAAAAGAATGGAGAAGATAGGTTATAAAGATGAGCAAGTCTTGCCTCACTTATTCCCGACTATATTAGATGATTTACCAAATAAATGGTATAAAATGGAAGAACCAAGAGGCAAAACATTCAAATGGAATGAACTAAAAGAAAATTTCCTTAAATACTTCAAATTTATATCTAATGATGAACTACTGGTCGATCCTTTGCAACACTTTCGATCTTCTCGATCCTTCATAGAAACACTTTGATCTTTGATCCTTTGTAGCAGTATTTTGATCTTCTTGGTCCTTCCCAGCAGCAGCACTTCAATCATTTCAATCATTTTCAACATTATTTCAATCTTCTTGATCCTTTGCAACCGCACTTCGATGTACTTAATCCTTTTCTGCCAGGCTACCTTCAATACACATGATCTCTTTACGGGATGGTGAATCCCTATCACTTTAGGATCTAAGTCCAAGGACGATGCAATCCTCCATCAGTCTAATCCATGATATCAATCAGTTGAATCGTCTACAACTAAATGTAGATCTCACCCACACCTAGTGCTAGCCCTATCTTCCATGAGGACTCATCGTAGACCATCCATACCACTAAGGTTAGAACCACTCCCAATTCAGTGTTATACTATGGCATCTACACTCATGTGTAGGTATACTCTTCCATGCAAGAGTATTGTCTGCAGAGCAGATCTCGACCACATACAAAATGTCGGCCCTCATCATAGAAAATCCTGACCACTGAGGTAAGGACCACTCCCAAGTGAGTGTTATACTATGATGTCCGAGAGGCCTCATCATATAGCATCCATACCACTAAGTTTAGGACCACTCCCGAGTGAGTGTTATTCTATGGAGTCTAGATATGAATGTAGGCATACTCTCCCTACAAGAGTGTAATATGCAGATCAGATCTCGACTGCATCCAAAATATCAGTCCTATCATATGTGAGGACTCATCATAGAGAATCCTTACCACTAAGGTTAGGACCACTCCTGAGCGAGTGTTATTCTACGGTATCCACAACTAAATGTGGGTACTCTCCATTTAAGAGTAATATCTGTAGGGCCATCCTTAGTAAGGACCACTCTCATAAACAAAGTGTTATACCTACCATCCTCAAGAGAGGATACTATCATCCATAAGTGAATGTCGGACCTGAATCATCATTTTCATCCATCATCGATGCTAGTCTCATCATTACTCCCCCTTTCCTGGGAAGTTCGATACTATCAACCTACTCCCCCTTTGTCCGAGGAGGGTTCATGTATTCCACCTGATCTTCCTTTTTTCGAAGAAGGTCCATATCTTCATCATCTGTAGTTCCATCACTGTTTCTCCTTACGAGGAAAATCGTTTCGAACTACACTAAGCTTGTCATGGAAATATTCAAACTTTACTCAAGATAGAGTCTTGGTTAGTACATGAGCAACTTTCTCATTGGTACTCACATCCTGGAGCTTGATAGCTCCCTTTTGCACCATATTCCTTATATAAAAGTATCGAATTTCTGTGTGCTTCAATTTTTCATCGAACACCTGGTTCTCTGTCATCTTTATACATCTCTGGTTGTCACAAAGAATCATTGTGGTGTCCAACTCGATGTCAAATAATCCCGACATCAGCTTTCGAATCCATATCGCTTCACAACAAGCAAAGCAAACTGCAATGTACTCTTCTTCAGTTGTACTGAGAGAAACATTGGACTATTTCTTACTAAACCATGAGATCATGGTGGATATCAGACAATAACATCTACCTGAAGTGCTCTTCCTATCTGTGACACTTCTGCCCAATATAAATCCGTATATCCATATATTTTGTAGTCATCATCAGCTTTCGAATCCATATCGCTTCACAACAAGCAAAGCAAACTGCAATGTACTCTTCTTCAGTTGTACTGAGAGAAACATTGGACTATATCTTACTAAACCATGAGATCATGGTGGATATCAGACAATAACATCTACCTGAAGTGCTCTTCCTATCTGTGACACTTCTGCCCAATATAAATCCGTATATCCATATATTTTGTAGTCATCATCTATCCCATTGTAAAGTCCCAAATCTATCGTACCTTTTAGGTACCTCATCACATTATTTGCAGCTATCACGTGAACATGTCTAGGTTTAACTAGATATTGACTCAAGGTGTTCACATTAAAGCATATATATGGCCTTGTCTTCATCAAATACATTAAAGACCCAATAATCTGTATGTACTAAGTCATGTCCACTAAGTATGATGTCTCATCAGACAACAGCTTCAGGTTGGTGTCCATGGGTGTGGCCATGGCCTTACAATCCAACATATCAAATATTTTCAATATTTCTATTGCATACTTTCCCTAATTCAGAAATATTTCTTTTGGGCGCTGCCACACTTCTAGCCCTAGGAAATAATGCATCAATCCAAGATATTTCATCTCGAATTCTTCATCTAGATTCTTCTTACAATCCGTGATCTGTTTCTCGTTTCCCGTCAAAAATAGATCATCCATATACAGTAATAGTATGCAGGTTTATCATCCATAATATTCATATAAAGGTTAGGATCAACTTTACTCTTGGTAAACCCAAAGCTTGTCAAGAAGCTATCTATTCTACCATATGAATCTCTAGGAAATTTCTTCATTCCATAGAGAGCTTTTTTCAACTTGCACACATGATTCGGTCTATCTTCGACTTCAAATCCTTGTGGATGTTTCATGTGAACCTGTTCCTCAATTACACCATTAAGGAAGGTTGTTTTTGCATCCATCTAGTGTAATTTCCATTTCATCATGGAAGAAAGTGCCATGATGGTTCTAATGGAAGTGTACCATACTACTGGAGCAAATGTCTCTTCATAATCAATTCCCTCTTTCTGAAAGAATCCTCTAGCAACCAATCTTGCTTTTTACTTTTCAATACTTCCATCAGCAGCATGTTTTATCTTGTATATCCATTTCGAAGATACCACACTCTTGTTTTCTAGTTTGGGAACTATATCCCAAACATCATTCTTCATGATCGAATGGTATTCTTCTATCATTGCTTCAACCTATTCTTTCTTCTATGTAGCTTCGTCATAGTTGGCGGGTTCTTGATCTACAAGGTCACACATCAAAGCTACATATATGGAATATGGCTTTGATCTTTTGTTGGTTCTTGTGGAGCCTTCTAGAGCTCCATATCTCTCTGTTTCCTGTATGATTTCTCTTACCAAATCAAGTTTTCTCTTTTGAGAGATATCCATAGTAGGGGTTCCTGAGGTTCTAGCATGTCATGATCTTCAGATGCTACTATTTTGGGAGAGGGTTCAGCTTCTACCATTATGGGAGGTACATCCTCTTCATGTACTTCTTCAAGCTAACACCTTCTAGATTTTTTAAGAGTTGTCTCTTCATCAAATGTTACATCCTTTATACTAATATTGATATGATGGAATCCCAATATGTATATGCCGAAGGCTTTGGAGAATTCACAGTATCCAACAAATATTCCCTTCTTTCCAGAAGGATCCAATTTGGTTCTGTTCTCTTTCAAAATATGTACATATACTGGGAAGCCAAATATCTTGAGATGGCTCACTTTAGGATTATTTTCTGTATACATATCTCCAAGAGTCTTGAATCCAAGAGCACTATAAGATAATCTGTTAGCTGGAATATTTCACCTTCTGCGGACAGTAAGGAGTTCGACTAGTCTGAATGGTTCAAATCCAGAAAAAATGAAGGACAAAGGTTGAAGAACCTCCCTAGACGCCGTAGATACCTGGAATTTGATGCTTCAATAGTAACCTTGTGTACCTGCAATAAGCTTAAACACTCAAACACATCAAAGCTGCCAGAATATGATCTACTAATCCATGTTAGTGACTAAGAAATCTAACAACATACATGTGAAATCAAACATAAATAATAATGTGGGATGGAAATCAGCTTTGTATTAATATAAAAATGGAGAAGTTTACAACCAATCAAGCCTTAGTGTTGACATGCATCTCCATGAAACCAAGCACTCTCATCCCCATAAGATCTGAATTTAGCTCTCTATTCTCTCGAATGGCTTGGGCCAAGTGATCAATCCAATAGCATAACAATACCTTAAGACTTCTCCCCCTCAACCATAGATATGAGCTTGTATTTATAAGGCTCAATGGATAGGGATCATTGAGAGATTAGTGGATGAGGTGGCCTCTAAGATCCTAGAATGAGGGATCTTGAGCTCAACTGACCCACAATGATATGAATAAGGGAGGACACGAGGCGTATGATCTAGAAGCCTCGAGAAACTTCTATTTTTCCCTTTTTACCCAGGGTACCGCACTTCTCCTTCAATGACAAAACAGTTTTGGTAAGAAACGCTTATGGACTAAGGGCCATAAGCAGTGGCACCGCTTGTCGACAATAAGGGATAGGCGGTGCGAACAAGGTACCGCTCCTAGACAACAGGGAAAGTGCGATGCTAGGAATTTTCATGAAATATTGACAATTAGCATGGCTTTCCACTCCAAGTGCTGGGATTAAGGGAAAATAGGTATGTCAAAGGTCTTATCACATGATGATGACAAAATTTTGGTATAATAGGATTTCCCCCAAAGCATGAGTCTTATAGGGATACGATAAACGAGAGCTTTGAGAGAACAAGTTGTTGCTATGAGGTGAAAATGTCATCTCAATCGAAGCATGTTGTCAAGTAGGCATCTGTAGTACATCAGTATGTTGACTCATACACGCAAGTAACCAACTCATGGTTGCAGACCAATACAAGGCAGATCCACGAGAGGAATAAACAAGCATGGCTACTAGAATACAGCATAGATCCATGTGATAGAGGACTCAAACTTGGACATAGATACCAGACATACAAATGTAGATCTATGTCATACAGACACAAATTTGAGCATAGCCACGACCATACAAATGTGGATCCATGTTGGATATACAAAACTCCATCGCAACCTGGGGAAAGAAATTAATGCTTTAAACAAATACCCAGGGTCTTCGTCTCATCTTCCACAATGTACGATTCTATCCATGTGTTTACAATGATTTGAAATTGAACATGGTAGAAACCACTTGATTACCGACCAATGATGTGAACCGCTAACAAGTGCAAGGGAGATCACCATTAATGTCAATGATTCCCAAGGTACCCTACTACAATCTACTGGGTGTGAATAGATGTTCTGATGTCGAACACCTAGTCGATTATATCGAGCAAAGGTCAATGATGTGAACCTATGTCGAGAGCGAGAGAATCTGTCATTAAGGCATACAAATCTCAAGGTACTAAATATTGTTTCTAAGACTATTTCCTGGATGATGAGTTGATGTCGACGGGAAAAGTCTCATCGAAGGAGGGCCATGATGAGTCCCACATCGACGAAACGAAACTCAAAACATAGTTCTGGAATGATGTGAATGTAGTAACCATAAGACTAACTCAAAGATACTGACACAAAGATGTGTAGACTTTAGAGGTAAAACTTCTTCAAATCCCCTTTGAACATTGGGCGGCACGACAAAAAGACTTGGCAGCATGACTGGACAGGACAGACACACAATGCGACAGTGGACAATGCATTCTTTTGAAAGACTCAAAGGAGTGACATGACTCATGAAAGTGGATCGTCGCGGAGATCAGTTGAATACCCAATTGACTGACATGATGTGTAGACAAGTGCCATTTTCAAAGGTAGCGACAAATAACTGCCATTATTTACAAATTGATTCCCTTCCCATTTCCCCCATTATGATCGATGAGTGCTTCTTTTCGATTTTACGAGTTCAAAGAGCGTAACAAACACTCGATATAGATCATTAGAAGACAAGTCTAGACTCATATGTTTTACGAACCTGAGAGAGGAGGGGTTCATTCCCAAAACGGGTCTCTCAATGTTTAATTTAACGAGTCCACTGAAAGAAAACTCGGTATCGTTCATGTTTATAGAGTTTGAACGAATACGGAAGAGGACTCCAAAGGGGTCCCTTTTTGTATGATTTAGTCTCTAAAGCCTGAAAAAGTGTAAAATCATACCTTACAAAACTCTTCCAATCATGATTGGCTGGAGTGTTCCTTTTTTGTAAATAGTCCTATCCGAACTGAAAAAGAGATAACCTACCGTCAGATGGACGACTCTTCAAATACTTTAATGAGCGTGAAGAAGACAAGATCGCTCGACGATCTTTTCATATTTAGGGAGCCTGAAAAGAGTTTAAAGAGAACTCCATGAGATTTCTTTACACAATGTTATTTTTTACGAGCTTGGAAAGAATTAAAAACGAACTCGACGATCTTTTTGTGTTTAAGGAGCCTGAAAAAGAGGTGAAAAGAAGACTCCATGACGCTTCTTTACACAATGTCAATTTTTTACAAGCCTGGAAAGAAACTAGGTTTAAACAGCATGACCAAAGTGTCGTAATGAACGCTTATCGACCTTTTCTGTTTTATGAACGTGCAAAAAAGCCATAAACAAACTTCCAAAGATTCTTACTATGGTTCTCTTATCCTGCAATCGACTCAGAAACAAGTGTTAAATGCATTTACAATTAGCATTAAGGGATTAGGACAGATAAACTTTGACTAAAATGTGATTTTATATCAAAACTATAGTATGTCAGACCCAAAAATGCTTATATAAGTCATGTAAATAGTAAAAAATCAAATCATTTCACTATTTACCCATAGTGGAGAGCATTTGCAGCACTTTCTTAGCCAGATCTTCAGCAGCTGATACTGGGAGTTTCCACCATCCATTTTTAGCACTGTCAGTTGCAGGTAATAGCTAACACCCTATTCTTTCATTTCATAGTGTTTATTTTGAGTTCTGGTGGGGTTTTGGGCTCATATGGGGATCCCTAAAACCTTAAAAGCAGGCACCACACCTACCCCTTGCAGGATACATGGTACCACCCGAGAACCACGCCTATAACATGGTTGACAAGCAATGCCACTACCTGTCTCCAACGGTGCACAGGTGGTTCCAGCCGTGGAGATTTTAATATAATAGCATGAGCAATAATAAGTCATTCTTTTGATTTTTAATGATTAGGAATGATTCTAATGCATGCTATGATTGTTTTTGGCAGGTCTTGGTTGCTCAAAACATGGTGATATGGAAAGAAAGAACACATGACAATGATGATGCTTTTGTTGAGAGAAATGTGGGTTGTATCACCGCATTATGGGACTGTGGGCTCCTGAAGTTCTTCCAGACCCCAAGCATGGTGTCACATGAGCGGTTACTGGAACACATACTACGGATGTGGAATCCAGAGCAACAGTATTTCGAGGTTGGGGGCCATATTCTTACAATGGAAGTAGAGGACATCTACTTCTTGACTGGTCTCTCGAGACGGAGTGCCCCCATCTCACTGACAGGTTCCCATGGACGGGGTATCACCACTCGAGAGCTTATAGATCGTCACTGTGCTCCAGGGACGAGCAGATCGAGGAAGAAGATCCCCATTAGAGTAGTGAAGGATGGGCCCCTATGGACCATCCTATTTACTATGCAGAGGGTGGCCAAGAGTCAAGGTGTGCACCAGGATTCTAGGGCACACATGTTGTATGCCATAGAAGCCATGGCAACCATGGTATTCAACTGGGCAGAATCCATGCTCCCAATATTCAAAGATCAGCTGACTAAGTGTCGACAGGGAGAGCTAAAGCAGTTTGGCTTTGGCTCCATTTTAGCCTGCTTCTTCTTCGAGTGGGTACCATAGATGATACCTCAGGTGGTCTTCCGAAGTCTGAGAGCATGGAACCCCCGTATGATGAGGTGGGTCTAGGTCATGGCTCGTACAGGAGAAGGTAGGGGAAGGTTGAAGTTCGGTGATCCGTTCTTCATATGGCTCTGAGATCAGATCCTCATGGTTGAGGATTATGCTTACGCATGTACGGACTTCAATGGAGATCCTGACCTACCACTCCCACCTGGCAGACACTAGGGAGACAGAGGTAAGAAGCAAGAAACCCTAAAATGGATGAAATTTTTTTTATGTTTTTTGATGTTTTATATTTTTTATGTTAAATGATTAGACCTATATATTCTCATGCATATGTTGGAGCAATGCGACCTGGAGGAGCTTCTCCGTTGGACAAGCGAGCTGGAGCCCGCTTTGTACCATGGGGTGATGATATCACTGAAGAGCTAGAGGAAAACCTGGAGAGGTTGACCTTGGATATCCCAGATGCCGACATTGATGACCTCTCGATGAGATATCAGAGATCCACAACGAGAGTACTGGGTTGATTAAGAAGGCTGCTACATAGGGTAGCTCAAGCAGTGATGTGCTATCATGCGCACCACTAGTGTATGAGATATGTACTGAAAGCTAACAGCTTCAGGATTTTGTATGAGGATTTTGCCTGAAATCCTACATGCTTCAGATGAGGTCTCGGGACCTATTTTTTGTAAACTTTTTCATATATATATATATACGTACTTTTACATGGTGTTTATATGTTTCAAATGCCAAATGCATTTTATATGAGTTTTATGTGTCTTTGAATGTTTATTTACAATGTACCATGTTTGATTTTGACGTCACGAATGGGCAATATTCCAATCTAGGATGTAATTAGCTAATGAGTTAGCAACTACATTATGTTCCCTAGGGATATGCCTATAAGTGATGGTTTCAAATGACCTTTCTAGCAAACGTACTCTCCAGAAGAGGCGGAGGAGCATGGGGTTTCTAATGGTGTAAACATGGTTTAAATGACAAACCACAAGTTGTGAGTCCATCAAGACTACTAGATCACGAACATCCTGGGAGGTAGCTTCAGTCATAAGACCGATGACTGCTTCATATTCGGTGATGTTATTAGTAGCGGGACCTATACAAACCGCTCCTAAACTGACCAAATCTTCAGCTGGGGAATAAAGGACCCAAGTAGCTGAGGCGAGATTCAAGGTGTTGCGGAAAGCACCATCGGTGAAGCCATAGAAATCCATCTGCATGACCAAAACATGGTATAAACAGATGCGGACACTAAACTCAAAACCATCTTGAAAATACTACAAGCACACTGAAAGTCAATTAATATACATATATACAAGATACTATCCAAAAAATACCTAGGCATAGTACCTTTTTAGGTACAACCCATTGCGAGGTTTCCCCAAAGGGATTCCATTGTAATTAACGAGCTCGTAAGCTCCTTTCTCTAACACCTTAGAAATAACGAAAGGTCTGTACCACATGGACTCGAACTTACCCTTCCCTAGTTTCTCATATCTCTAATCATAAGTCAAGACTAGGTCACCCTTGTTAAAGACACGAGGTTGGATGGATTTATCATATTGTGCCTTAACGCATTTCTTATGTGCCTCATTAGCCAAGGTAGCATCTCTCCGAGTCTCGTCAAGGTTACTCAAGTACAAAAACCTTTCTTACTCTGCGGAAGTGTCTGGGATAAGTTCGACGGCAAGTTGTAAAGATGGAATCTGACATTGAATCGGTAAGATAGATTTGAGTCCATAGACAAGCTGGAATGGTGTTAAAACAGTGGTTTTTTTCACAAAAGTCCGATAATCCCAAAGAGTGGAGAAACGAACATGGTGCCAATTGGATTTATGATCTCCAACGATCCGACGAATCATAGTTTTCAAAACTTTGTTAATGGCCTCTACCTGACCATTAGCTTGTGGATAATATGGCGTAGAGTTTTCATGGAGAAAACCTAGCTTGGCACTTAGTTCCTCCATCATTTGATTACGGAAATGGGATCCGTGATTAGTAACGATGGACTGCGGAACTCCAAATCTAGCTATGCTATGATTTAACAAGAAGAGAGCAGGAGTCTTACCATCTTCTGCATATGTAGGCATGGCCTCAGCCCATTTTGTGAAATAATCAATGGCTACAATGATGTAACCATGCCCCCTGGCAGAGGTAGGCTTACAATGCATGAAGTCAATCCCCCATTTGGCGAATGGGCCAACAGCAATGACGGGGTGTAGCGGAGCAGGATGGGTGCGCTTTTTAGGATAAAAGTGTTGACAAGGTGGGAATTTCTTAACAGCCTCATGACAGTCTTTGAAGACAGAAGGCCAGAAATAGCCAGCACGAAGGATTTTCTGGGCTGTAGCCATCACAGATAAATTGCCTCCACATGCTCCAGATTGGCAATCATTCAACACATGTTCAGCCTCCTCATGGGTGAGGCATCGCTGGAGAATAGAGTCAATCCCACGTCTATACAAGGTATCATTCAGGATGAGATAGTATTTCGTGTGGTGACAGATACAGCGACGATCATCGCGGGATAAATGCGGCTGAAATGTTGTGTTTGGAGATAAATAAGTAGATCTCCATACCAAGGATCGGTAGTACTAATCAAGAACAGGAATTAATCCAGAAATGAATCACTGGGCTCAGATTCTATCGAAGCACAGGGAAGATCACACATAAGCTTGGCAAAGACCAAGGATTTCTTTGATGTGGCTTTGGCAAATTCCAAATCAAACTCCTGAAGTATGACTATCCAACGGGAGTACTTGTCCTCGAGCACCTGACGAGTGAGGATGTAATACATTGGGTTATGGTCTACCAATATGTTTGTAGTGCGGAGCAAAATGTAGTGACGAAACTTTTGTACAGCAATGACCGTGGCCAATGCTAGCTTTTCCACACGTGAATAGTGAGTTTCGAAATCCATGAGATTCTTACTGGCATAATAAATCACGTGCTCCTGACCGTGGAGATTTTCCTACACTAAAACCATAGCGATGGTAGTAGCGAAGGTAGCAATATACAAGAGAAAGTCCTTTGAATAATCTGGGGGGTGTATCATGGGTGAATGCGTCAGAGCAGGCTTAAGATTATCAAAGGCTTGTTGGGCCTGGTCATCCTAGAAGAATGGAGTGTTTTTCTTGAGGAGACGCATGTAACTGTGTGTTTTCTCTACGAAATTGCACACGAAACAGTGGAGAAATTTTACCTTCCCTTGCAAACTTTGGAGTTCAAGTACATTAGTTGGGGCTGGTAGATCTAAAATAGCGGAAATTTTCAAAGGATCAATCTGGATGCCATCTTTGGATACCACAAAACCTAGTAGACGTCCCGTCTCAATACAAAAAACACATTTATGCGGATTGAGCCGTATATTATAATGATGGCATCTCAGGAATATATCTCTAAGATGACCAGGTTAGTCCTCCCATCGCTGTGAATGAGTGGGGAGGTCGTCAAGGTACGGTTCAACAATATGTTTAATATCGTGAAACGCATAGGACATCGCACGCTGGAACATGGTTCCAGCATTTTTCAAGCCAAAAGGTAACTTCTTATATGCAAAGGTTCCTCATGTGCAAACAAATCCCATCTTATGCTGATCGGAGGGTAATATCTCAATCTGATTATAGCTAGAAAAGGCATACATGAATGAAAAGATGACACTTCCAGCACAGTTGTCGATAATCTGATCGATGTGCAGGGTAGAAAAGTTGTCCTTGGGACAAGCTTTATTCAAATCCCTAAAGTCTATACAGAATCTAATGGTGCCCTGCTTTTTATTGACGGGGACAACGTTCGATACCCTTTCCATCAGGGGTATAGGATAAATAAACCCAGCTTTGAGAAGTTTCTCAATTTCAGCTTTAATAGTTGTGTCATTCCAAGGATGGACTTGCCTTAGTTTTTTCCTGACAAGTTTAGCCATGGGATAGGTTTTAATCTCATGGACCACAATGGATGGGTCAATCCCCGGCATCTCTTCATAGGACCGGGCAAAAATATCACGGAATTATTTAAAAAGTGCCTTGTATGCTTCAGATTCATTTGACGAGCAGTTCTGCCCAACATGAACATGCTCAATAGTATCAGGCTTAGCTGATATGTCAATCGGATTCGTCTGAGTAATGTTGCAAAGGTTTCCTTCAGAATCTATATCTTGTATCAATATAGGACTTTGGGGTACGTTGAAAATATCAATAGGAAACAAGGATGCAAAATCATGGCTAATCGAACTAGTGTTGGGGAGGAACATGGATCTATGATGGTGATCCTCCCAAATGGACTCATCCGTATTCATGATCTCCATAATGGACTCATCGAAAGGAAAAGTCTCAGAGAGATAATCTAGAACAGGAAGAGAAGGCTCTAACTAGTACGGTAAATGGTAAGGATTCGAAGCCACTATATGAAGGTCATCTGTGTGATCATCGGAAAAGGTTTGAATGGTGTCATACATAGCTTCGTGTGGACTCAAAGAGGTGGACTCAACAACTTTTTTACCCTTAGGCTCAAAATCAAATGAGGTGATCATATGGACTGTGGCGATATCCATGTTAGGAGGAGTGTATGGAAAAATACCCATAACGGATGAATCCTTCAACATGCCTACCCCAATCGACTGGTAAAAAGGAGGGAATTGGCCTAACATGGGGATGTTCTTAACCATGGAGGTAGTAACATCTGACGTACATAAACCAAACTGATCAATAGTAACAATTCTTCCTAGATACGAAAATTGGACTATTCGAAATACTGTTGAGGCGACAGCAGTCATGGCATAGAACCAATTTATTCCTAGAAGGAGGTTGTAATCTAAAGGGGCATCTACCAATTCTACTTGAATGGAAACAGTTTTTCCCCCCAGCTCGACCGCTAGGGCTGATATGAGACCATGGGGTTGGAAACCCCGTCCGTAAAAGACCTTGAGGGTCATAGGTGATGTTACAAGCTCGGGAGAGCCGAGAGCCTTCCAACAAGATAGAGACAAAACTGAGGTCAAAGCTCCTTCATCTAGTACTATTCGAAAAACTTTATTTCCCACTACTTTTGTAAGGATCTGAAAAGCAAGTTTATGTAGTAATATGGGCTTATAGTTCTCAACAATGAAATGAATCAAGTTGGTTTTATCCGGGTCTAAAGCTCCTAATGTTGTCAACAAGTTTTTGCGCTGTGTAGGGAAACTTTGGAGTACTTCTAAGGTATACATTGCACAAGGTTCCTTAGTGAGGTATTCAACCACATTATAAAATTGAGCAGCTCAGGCATTAGGATTAAAGACAGCCTTTCGAAGAGTACTCTTAGGTGGATGCAAAATCATGTCGAGAGTAGGCTTCTTGATAGATAAGGGGACAGTAGACGAGGATTCCGGAGAACTAGTAGAGGGAGATTTCCATGAAGAAGAATGATCTTCTTTCTTATCTGCAGGTGGCTTGGCGGGATCGGTGCTGGGGTGAGGAGCTTGAGGAATCAAGTCATAAAGAGCTCCAGACTAGGAATAAACCAAGTCTAGGTACTGATCCCGACTAATAGCCTACTCTTCAGTAACAGCACCGGATCTCAGGAAATAGGAGGCAACAAGGATTTGGTAAACCAATCAGCTAATAACTGATCCAGAATAGGGGCCTTAATAAGCCTTCTCTGCCTTCTCCACTCATGAATATGATCGGATATGTGGGTGGATTTTTTCTATCGTAGACAAGTTAAAAGATCAGTGCCCGTTTCATAACGAATAAGGAGGTGAAAGTGTGTAAGAAACACGGTTTCCAACAAGCCAAAATCCACAAACGAATGTTATGGGAGTTCAATGTACTACTTCATGGCTGTACCGGTTAAAGTTCATTGAAAGAGTCGTAACTGAACGGAGTCATCCATGAGGGAGTTTGAAGAACACCACAAATGGAATGTCATAACATGGTTCTTTGGATCGTCTCCCTGCTTCCCATCGAATTTTGGGATATCCAATGATAAATTTACCGGAATGGGAGGCCATGAGGGATTGTGTCAAATCGGGTCATTAATCAACTTGGACAAGTCAGGTAAGTCCAAATTTGCTAGGAAGGTAACTGTCGGTTGGGTTGCACATACTGGTAATATTGATATGGCATATAATTACTAGTAGGACCATAAGTTGACTGAAAAACAGGTTTTTGTGACGAAGAAATAACGAAAAATTCACCCACAGGGGGTTGATTTTTGGGATTACGACCGTTAGGACCACTAAGGCCTCCCAGAGGAGGACCACCAGGGCCACCGAGATCACCAGGACCACCGGGACCACTAGGACCACCAGACCCTCCAGATCCACCAGGAGATAAACCTCCAGAGCCTCCAGAACCACTAGGCGGAGGGCCACTGGACCCTCCAAAGCCATAAGAAGGAAAGCCACCAGGCCCCCTAGGACCACTAGGACCACTAGGACCAAAAGGATGAAAGTTTCTAGAGCCTTTGGGACCATTAGGTCCCCCAGGGGGAGGACATCCATAAGGCGGTCCTCCAACACCTCTCGCAGTATGTATAGGTATCCCTCCCATAGCTGGCATGTAAGACCAATTGGGTTTCCCCCATGGCATAAAAGTGTTACTAGGGTATGGAATTCCAGCATAAGGCATTCCTGTAGGATTGGGTTATGATTACCTACAGGTATTTAATAACCATAACCTCCAGAAGTTTGAGCGGTTACTGGTTGTGCCCCCAAGGGCTGACCTGAATTGGATGGGGGATTAACCACATTAGTATGGGTGGGAGGGAAATAAACTGTAGATGGGTCTATGTTAGAGGTCTACCCTTGACTAGGAACAATTCTGGTGCCATATAACGTAGTTCGTGTCGGGGGTTGCCCCCCGGCACTAGAAGGTACTGACAAAATGGGAATTGAAGGTTGGGCCCGAGGTGCAAAAGACCTGGGAAGATTGGGAACATACATAACATGAGAGGTGGTGGGGGTGGTAATTTGACCTGGGTTGTGTGGTGTTACCGCACGATCTATAATCGGTTCAATGGGTCTCATAGAATCGGCAAGTGAATGATATACCACATGAACAGATGTGGAACGTGATTGTGTCGGACCTAATAGTTCATCTATTTTCTTGTCAATATCCTATGCACGGAGAATGGTAGCATGGTATTGCCTACGTTCTTCTTCATCTTCAGAAGAGTTTAAATGGGTACCAAATGAGGCAATGGCATGTCCTATAGAGGTATCCCAAAATGGAGCATTGGGACCATAATCCGGACGGGTTGTATCGTCAACATGACCTTCTATGGGAGAATGGAACGAGGTATTTCCCTGAGAAGGTTGTTGGACCAAGGGAGGTTAGTGTGAAGAATATGGTACTCCACTTTCTGCAACCACATTATCTCCCACTTGGGAGGTGGTAGCAGCTCCTTAATCGATAACTTCCATTTGATTTTCTCCTGAACCAAGAGTAAAATTGGGTGGCAAGCCCCGTACTCTTCTGGACTGTCTTAACTCAGCCATTTTGTACAATTCCTATCTAACCGAGGGTCTGAAAAACTAGAAAACACACCAAAAACATTTTCCTACACAAGCTATAGGTCAAAACAAGTGCACTTAAAATGATAGGAGGAGTTCAAAAAGTCAGGTCTCTCACCAGGATTGTCAAGAAGGTGCCCCTCACGATATACCTCGAGGGTACGTGCGTATTAATCTCCTAGAATGTTGTTTTCGGTGTATGGCTCCAAGCAAGACAGCCAAAGGGATTTTCTCAGATGGATAGGGTATCCTAGTGGGGTCTCCCGATATACTCAAGGTACATGGGAGCTCGAATCGGTAGTAGTGTTGTCTAATGCATAACCGTACACAAGGGGCCTTCTGATATACAATCGAGTACGTGAAGTACCTTTCTATATACCTCAAGGGTACGTGAAAGACCATTCAATATACCGACAGTACGTGGAAGAACCGCACAAGTCTTGAAATGTAATGCAGACAAATAACGACAATTCCTACTCTTAACGATGCCCGAACACATCTCTAACCTATCACTCCAATTGCTATGTAAATTTTAACCTATAACTACTGTTAATTTTAAAGCGGACGGTTAGGTGAATGCATGATTTTTTGACAGAAAAGTAAAACCATGCAGTATGCTTGTGCAAATATTTCACGTTACCGTTCAGTATGCCTACTTACAGGAGGGAAAGAGAGCATTTTCTTTTGTTTCAAAACCTAAAAAATACTTCCAAACAATAGTCTTGAACACAAAATCAAAGACAAGCAGTACTTTTCCAAACTGATTTCTCTTTTCTGAAAGCAATGAGAAGGGGAAGAATCTCTTTTCCTAAAAAAAAACAAGAAGCACACTATATGCAAATGCACTCTATTTTTTCAATTTTCTCTAAACATAAGCAAATCTAACTTAAAACTACCATATTTTTTATTTTGATTGAGATAGTTCTAAATGCATAAGAGACGAAATAACATGAAGATCCTGAAAGCTTATAAAGCCAATCAAAGAACCAATGTCTAACACTCAATGATGATAACCTAGTCTCAGTCAAAAAAATTATTTTTTAAAGGAAGGAAAAATAAGTTTACTATGGAAACAAGAAATGAAACCTAGAAGCTAATCTAGTGTTCTTCTTTTAGTCTATATAATAGAAATGAAAAGAGATCTTACCAACACCCTAAGCTTTTCAAAAAACAAGAAACCCTTTCGCAAACACAACCAACAAGCACCAAAGTGAATGAACAATCAAAAGGCCTAATATAGATTTTGAATTTCCTAATCAAACCAATCTTAAACCATACAATTTCAAGCCACAAGCATCAGATTCTGTCACACAAGCCTGACAATGCAGGACTAAAAGCAACACAACTCAAATTTTTACAAAAAAAATGAGGAAAAAGGGCCTTGGAATAATGCCTACCTAGCGCCGCGCTTCTCAGGTGTTGACAGGTTGGTTCTATCCCATCATCACTTCTCGCCAATGGGATACAGGAGGTAGCATCGTGTCTTCCCACTCTGTTTAGGTGGTGGCATCGCTCCGCGTACACTGCATGGGTGCAGTTCCCTGTAAAACTCCAAAAAACAAAGAGAACGACAGATCCAGTCAGAAAAATACTAGATCAAGGTTAAAACTGCTAGATTGAGTATAAAAACAGAGCACAAAAGGTTGAAATGATTCAAATCTGAACAGATTTGGAAGTTTCAAACCCAAAAGGACTAAGTCAGAAAGCAGATCTGATTAAAGAGAGTTGGAGAAGGAGCCTGGATTTGGACAAGAGTTGAGAACTGAGGAAGATCAGAACAACTTATACATATCTCTATTCACTACTACATTTCGACCAAAAATCCGACGACCGTATTGTCGGATTTTCGACACTTCCCTGTCGCATGTACGACACTATGATATTTTTTAAGCGTCGATGGATTTTCGTCGGTTATCCGACATCGTTTCAACCCGTCGGTTAAGCGACAGATCAGTAAATCGTCGGTTAAATGTACATCATTGGTTATCCAACATCTAGTCCATATTAAACTTTAAACGTAAGCGTCGCTTAAGCGATGGTTGTGAAATTTTTTTTTTTAAATTACCTGCAGCCGTCGCTTAAGCGACGGTTTTGAAATTTTTTTTAAAAAATTACCTGCAGCCGTCGCTTAAGCGACGGTTTTGAAATTTTTTTTAAAAAATTACCTGCAGCCGTCGCTTAAGCGACGGTTTTGGAAATTTAAAAAAAAAAAAAAAAAACACACCTCAAGACACAATGGCATGGGTATTAACTTTGATGCACATAAACATAGAATACATGGAAGTATAAATATGGTAAAAAAAACTATGAAAATAACAATAAAAGGAATAACCTGCAACCTCCGTTTGATGAGTTCCAGGTGCCACTCTTATATCCACCTACACAGTAAAATCAAATGATAAGACACGCAAGCGAACTTTGGGTTGGTCTATTTTTGGCTAAGGATAACACTCATCTTCAGTAGTCCACTTTTGAAACAAATCTTGTACTGAATTCCTCAGTAATACTAAATTAACTCGCTTTAGTTGTGAAAGTTGTCTTCTTGTGTGTGTGCAGTGTGCAATGTGCACGCATGCTTTGAAAAACCAACAAAATGATCTAACATAATATTACTCCCCGAGCTGAACACACAACTTGTGTCAGAATAGAGTGAAATGGGGAGAATATAATGTTTTTAATTAACTTTGTCAAACACAAAATATAAGCAGCATTCTCTAATATAAGCTCTAAAATTCATGAGACTTTACTGCATAATGAATTCCTTTGGTCTTATCAATCCCTGCTACTGTACTTTCATTAACATCAAGGGAACACTTGAAGGTAAAGTCTATTTCCATAACTCTTTATTTGATGAATTATTATATCAGGCTAGTTGTCTTTTTATATTCATGTTAGCAACTGTGTTTCATTAATGAAAGTGAGAATTGCTTATTGTGTTCTGTAATCAATTGAAGTATGTATTCTTAAATGTTTTGTTGTTTTTAATATTTTATATACACTGTTAACATTTAGTCTTCATTGGGGAAGCTGTTAACCCTAGTTTGATCTCTTATAACTCTACCAACTGCCCATCTAAAGAAACATAAACTGGCCTTGATTTGTCCATAACCTATTATGCTTAATAATGCATTTGTACTGTACCTAACCTGAAATGTTTTATAGAACAGTTGAAATTTGGCAATTTTGGTCTTGGAAGACTATATGGTCTACAAAGATACCATCTGTTGGACAACTAAAATTTCCCTATATTCAGAGTCTTAGTTAGTATGGCTGCATCCTAAACTTTATGCAGTTCTAAGTAGATCATGAATGTCTCACGATGTCCAGATTCAAGTAAAACAATAATAAGTCTTTATTTTCCTGATTGTCATTTATGATAAGAAATGAAATCATCTCCCATTCTGAGTTGCCTCCCAGATCAAGAAAACCCTAATTTTCTAAGATGTGGTAGGGGCAGGTTCCAGAATGAAATAGCAATGTTTCTTTGTGCAAACATACAAAATATAAGATATCCCCTAGATGATTCTTAGAAATCCTATGTTTGAACTTTGACCACATAACTTTACAAGAAGATGGACAAAAGAAGAAACTTCAATGGAATCCCTGTAATTGTCCCAAATTGATTTTGTATTTCCATCTAGATTGTGTGGAGTTCATTCCTTTCCTTAATTAAGCATCTGAATAGTATTGGTCCCTGGTTGTAGGCTTCCATCTAGATGAAGGTTGGCTAAACTGAAAATCAAGGAAACCCATTTCACATGGATTTTGGCTACCGAGGGAATAAATGAGCAAACCTGCGAGAGAAAAATATACCCTCTATGCAAGCAAATGCAAGAATCCTTTCAGCAAAACTTTCTAGAGCTGCAAAATGTTGACAAACAGTTATAAACAATACAAAGGAACTATTCCAGTTAAATACTAAGATCCAGAACCTAAACAGTAGACCTTGTTTTAAATTTTGAGTAAGCGTTTGCTACCTGTCGATCCAACGAAGAGACCATTTTGCTTTCTTGGCTACACAGGGAACAGTTTCGATTGCACGAAACAAGTTTCGATTGCATGAAACAAGTGATCTTTCTCTTTAGAGTCCTTGATGTAAGTCTCTAACAAAAGACTGTACATTTTTGCACATAATTTAATGAAAAAACGAATCATAAGACCACACCAAACAAGAAAATGCAATCAACAAATTAAGTTATGAAATGTCAGTAGATCAAGAACAAAGTAAAGACCTGAATGAATATTTTCAATTGCAATCTGGAACCCATAAAATGCACGCGCCTACAAGCCATCACAAAACTCTATTAATACATCAATTATAGAGAACTGGTCAATCCCTTCCCTGCAAAACCAGAGCCAGTTATATAGAACAAATTATACAAAGATCCTAAAATTTGAAGAGGCACCTCGGGTACTTGAACTTCTTTCATGAAACGACCAGCCAAATTCTCCAAAACAATCCCATCAGAAGCCGCAAAGAAAGCCAAAACATGACTAATGAAGTGTTTTTCATCAGAGCTTAACCTTTCCCAGTGAGGAAGATCTTGTGACAGATCGGCTTCCTCGGCTGCAAAACCACACCAAACCCTTAATACATTCATACATACATAAACACACATGCTGCATTGATTCTTTTTAAAGCCTTACCAGTCCAAAAACTAGCCTCTGCTTTCTTATACATTTCCCATATCTGAGGATACTTGATCGGAAACATACAAAACCTGTGCGGTTCTCTGCCAAAAGAGGCTCTTCGGCAAGAACCACCATTGTTCTCCTGAAATGAAAAGACGTGAGGAAGCACATAATTTATATACTGAGACTTCAATGTTTGCCAAATGAGATCCTGTTTACGGCCAGTGGGCTGAATTCCATTTCTTCTAAAGATCAAACCAAAGAAATTAGGATGGCATGTTATATGAAAATATCACATAAACGTTTGTACTTCAAATGCTTCCAAGTCCATTATCCTCACATGCACCATTTATGATAATATATCAAAACAAAACTGCAATGGTGCTGAAATTGTATTTGAAAGAATTTCAACATTAACATAGGTGTGAACATAAAAGTGGCAGTTTTAATCAAATTTTCCCAGATAATATAATCAAACGAGAGTAGCAACAGTGCACCTATACTCACAAAAGTTGTCTAGTAGATCACAAGACATAAATGGGCAATCCCTAGAGGGAGCCTTAGAAAGAAACAATTTTGTTGGAACCAGATATTTACCTCATCATTGCACGCAGTTCTGCCACTGTCAACTTTGTCAAGCTATCATCATCCTTCAAGTCCACCAAACTGTCTTCAATGCCAACTTCACTTGATCCTTGTCGAACTTCTGGAGAGGGTATCTTCATGTCCTGAACATAGGTACATAAACATATTTAGGGAACACTGAAAGCAGTATAGACTCACAGAAAGAAATTATTCCGAAAGGTACTAACCCTCCCAGGCACCAGCATAAGTGTATGCATCAAACCAGTCAAATGCACACTCTGAAAAGTCCTGACATAAGTAGGCATTATAACAATTATAGTCCTCCGTTCCTTCACCCCATAAATCAGCCGCTGTTCTTGCTGAACCCTCTCCAAAAGCTGATGGGCCTTCATGACCTCGCCCGGATCCGGGTGAGGCCACGGTCGTATCAGTATCCCATGCCTCCCCACATGAACCCGGCTGCTCTTTCCCTGAGAAACGAGATTAGGGTTAGGGTTTGGGTTTGAATTGGAATCCCCATTCGCATGCCCATTGTTGTTATATGGGTAGTTGATTTCAACCTCAGTGGCGCCACCATGAATGTTTTGGAGCCCTGCGAGCTTCGATCCAGGGCGATGGTAGGGAGTCTCGGGGCTATTGCTATTATTAGGGAGTCTCGGGGCTATTGGAAAGTGAGGTATTATCAGGAACTTTTCACACTGTAAATGCCATAATAAGCATAAACAATCTTATATATGCAATCCAGGATATGCCAGCAACTAATTCCTTAATGGAAAGTAAGCAGGTTTTGTGTTTTAACCCTGTGTTAGCCATCTACTATTCAAAAACTTGGCACTACCTAAACCTTCGATGGCACATAACCAATTTCCATATCTAAACCCGACATTGGAAGTAATATCACGACATACCTGTTCGCCTCCTTCGCTTTTCCCTATCGGCTGCATCAGGAGTAATCTCTGCAAGAACATCTTCCAGAATACTGTCCGTCGAAAACCCCTTTATTTGCCCGCTCTTGTCTTCTTTGTTCTTCCGGAACATTGATGCCGAGGCAAACATCGACGAAACCTTCTGTTTCCCCATCAATGCCGCTGCGGCTGACAAAGCCGACGCTTTCTTTGATGGATTTCCCCGTCCTTCTTCGATTTTCAGATGAATCCTTCACCGTTTTCTTTCTTCTCGCAGATCCACCATCTGCTTCTGCCTCTTCTGATGAAGAGTAAGGGCGATCACCAACCTCCCAATCATCTTCCTCGCCGGCATCATTGTAGCCGAGGTCGGCATCGTCTACCACGAAATCCTTGATGGCCGCGCGACGCTTTGCGACAAGCTTGGCGTAGTCATCTTCTGCTGTAGAATCATATATTTTTTCATCTACTTTTATTTCGAAGGTGTCGACTCGGCGCCCGCCCTGTTGACGGAGGTTCTTGAGCTGCTGCAGGGCGGCGGATCGAGTGGAGTTCTCAGAGCCCTCCGCCGCAGCTCCACCATTCCTCCGCCTGCTGCTGCTGATACCTCCCTTCTCCATTTTTGCTTCTCTCTGCGTAGCGGCTGGAGAATGAAAGGAGACGCTGGAGTTTTGGTTTTTTTCTTTGGGGTGTAATATGGGGCAAAAAATACATATTATGCAGTGTGGTACCCAAAGTAAGATCCGATGGCGGACAGTGCGACCACCTTCCCATTAAATGCTACACTGCATAATATGTATTTGTGGCGGGGAAGATGCAAAAACTAAATGACGCCAAAGTCTATCATTTATCATTTTTGTCAGGCCGCTTTACACTTTCTGTTCATGCATTGTCAAATTTTATTTTAGCAGATCACGGGGGCCAATTGAATAACATAGCAGTATTAGTCTAAATGTTGGACACCTTTGGGATAATGGCACCTTCCATCTCAACTTCTCTATGAGGTTTGAAGAAGGTCTATGAGGTTTGAACAAGTGACTAAACTAGACACAAACTAATTAATTCACGTCTTATAAGTTTATGAATCATCACATTACAAATTGTGAAGATGAATCATCACATTATAAATTGTGGAACTTAAAGTTTAAGAAGTCATGTATATCACATTATAAATTGTGGAGCTTAAAAAAGCCATGTGAATTCAAAACACCTTAAGGTTATGAATTATCACACAGCTTAAAGTTTGAGAAGCCATGCGAATCCAAAACTAATTAGTCAACACCTTCTAAGTTTATGAATTATCACATTACATTGTAAATGTTGTGGAGCTTAAAGTTTGAGAAGCCATGTGAATTCAAAAATAACATTTCCTTCTCCACCTAAATCAAGTTAGATTCTTTTATTTTATTAAATAAATATTTAATTATTATGGTATTTTAATTTTTCTTAATTTATGGAATATTTTTTTTTAATTTAGTTTATCAATCTTAAGTTATATAATTATATATAAGAATAATAATTTAATTTTAAGGTAGTGGTGAAGTTAGACATTAAACTAATTAATGAGATTCTTATTTATGTAACAAGAAACCCTCCACATAGAAATTTGACTCCTAAAGTTTATTGAGGTTTGCATATCCTACCCAACTTTGGATTTGAACATGTGACTTCATATAAGAAAACATTGTTGGGAGGATACATTCTATTCAACGTTGTGGGATAGGTCAAGAGACGTGAATACGGGTCTTATTCAATGTTTCTATTAGGTTAGCGTACAATAGTCTTTTTTTTCAAGAAGTAAAAGACAATTCCTTGATATCCATTCGAATCAAAGGTAGCAATACCATGCTAAAGATACAAAAATATCGAGATAAAGCAGCCATAACTATGACCATCATAAAAGTACTGGACAGATAGGCCCTAACTTATCAAAAACTAAATCCAACCTTTAGATCAATAAAGATCTCAGCTAATAAACAGAGAATATAAAGAGAGTCCTCTCAGTTTATCCAAAGAAGCTCTTGAGGGGCAAGTGGATACCCCTCCTACTAAACAAAGTGATCCCAAAAATATCAGAAAGGCATTCATAAACAGGGTTGAAATAAAAAATAAAATAAAAAATAAAAAAATAAAAACTCAATCTTACAAGAAAGATGAGTTGAGTCGGGATGTGGGGCATACTCATCCATCAAACAACTAGATAGTATCACTCCCAATCATCTCTCCATCTAATATTTCAAAATACGATAGAATCCACGTATCGAGGGAAAGGGCTTCTTTGGATAAAGCGTCAGCACTCGAATTGTGCTCCCTGTAAATATGTGAGAAATTTAAAGAGAGAAAGGAGGATTTTAAAGCTACGATACGTTCATACCAGTGAACCAGATCTAACACATTCGAACCGGCCTTTGTTTTTGCCCAATAGTCTATGTGACTTGTTTTATACTAGGTATCATCCTTAGAACGAGGGGAAGTGCTCAATGATTTCCAAACAACATTCAAATTTGAAGACTTCCCAACCCTTTGAAAGGGTTCTAGCCCTTCCTTGAAGTGTAAAGTTAAAATTTTCCTTCAAAAAAAAAAAAAACTGAATTTTAACCTTCCAATTACGAAGGAAATGGTTTACATCAACATTTCAAAAGAAGGGCAACATTTGAAATTACCCGTCCATATAAATTTCATCATCATCATCATCATCAAAGGGTTGTAATAATAATGATCATCATCATCATCATCATCATCATTTTCATCATCATCATCATCATCATTGTCATCACCATTGTCATTCATGTCATTCACATTGTGAGTGTAATCATCATCAACATTCTCCATGACATTACTAACATTGCCCCCTTTCCCTTATGGTCTTAATAATGGTCATCATTGACATCATCATCGTTGTCAGCATTGTCATAATCATAATTGTCATTCATATCATTCTCACTGTCATTGTCATATTCGTCATCATAGTCATTATCATCATCGTTATCATCGCCAACCCTTTTCCATGAGGCATGCATGGCACCATGCAATAGAATTGGTGTTTTCGTATTAAGAACCTGGAATGTTGAAGTGAATTTATTGATTGACATTCAAATACTTTCAGCATAAAATAATTGTAATTTAAATAGTATGCCTACATATTGTTAAAGTATTTTTAAGCATTTTTTATGTTAATGATCATTTTCCTCTTCCGTCTAGACTTCAAATTATGTGTCCATATAATAATTGAAACCCAAATACCTTCTCAAGTGTAGGTAACTCATGAAGATCTTCAAATTCATCAATTGGCGGCGCATGATGTTGATCATCGTCCATTCTAACATTAAATGCATCATTGATTAATGTATTTGCACCATCATCCTCAATTATGTTATCGTCATGATCATCGTCTAATTCCATATCATCATTAACTTGATCATGATCAGTATTCGCAGGACTTGCATATTGACGTTCCACAATTACCACATTCTCCATGTTCGGAACAACCCTAGGAGGCCCTTGCTTTATAATTACAATTAAAACATCAAACAAAGAACGTTAGTCATGTCGATTAAGTAACAAAAATCCCATTATGCCCAAGTATCTTTAGTGGAGTACATTATTTACCCTTCCATGATGGAGTTGTGAAAAAAACATGGTTATATTAGAAATTTTAAGTACTTTGTAAATTGATTCATTTCTTATTATATTCATCATTCAAAAGAGTTATTTTATATTTTCTATTTTTCAAATTAAAAAAATATATATATATATATATATATATATATATATATATAATTGAAATAAGGAAATAAGGTATGAGAATGACATTATTCCAAATTATTTATAATTGAGAGTTTTATTTACATGTAAAATTCAATAACATCCAAAGGGTTTCCATTTTACTTTCAACCTACCATTTTAATTAAAAGAAAGTATATATGATATTAAAAATATAAATATATAAATTAACTATTTTTTTAAACATAGATATATACTATGTAAAAGAAGAGGAAAGACAAAGTAATATATCACTAAAACTTTTCAAAGTTTATTTTAAATTAAAATTCTAAACATATTACTATCGACAATTTAGTTTAAGAATGTGCATAGTTGTTTAAAAGTAACAACAAATTAAAACACTATTTATATTAACTATTTTTTTTAAGCATAGATATATACTATATAAAAGAAGAAAGACAAAGTAATCTATCACTAAAACTTTTCAAAGTTCATTTTAGATTAAAATTCTAAACATACTACGTCTATGGACAGTTTACTTTAAGAATATGCATAGTTGTTTAAAAATGTGACAACAAAATTAAAATACTATGATAAACTCATTTTTTTAATATTTCTAATATCGAAGTTGAAAAAATATATATTATATTCTATTGTTAAAATATAACCATAGCAAAGTTCAAATGAACTCATTTTTTAATATTTCCAAAATTAAGGTTGGAAAAATATGGATTATATTCATAACAATTGAGAATGTTAAAACATAACAATAATAAAATCAAAATGATATCATATTTATAACTTGTATTAATGAGATATATTAAAAAATAAAATATAAATATGAAATGAAACATATACCAAGTTCATTTTAATTTCTATTTGTTCATTATCAATTAAATTTAAGTTAATAAT
>LPNX011149823.1:729278-746668 GCA_001517045.1 Pseudotsuga menziesii
TAGTACTTTGAACATGCACACACATGAACCTAAGCGTCGGATATGCGATGGATATACTAACGCGCCGTCGCTTAACCGACGGTTATGAGAATAGTCGTCGCTTAAGCGACGCTTGTGGCCACATTTACAACAAAAAAAATGTATCCTTGTGATTTTTGGTAAGTTTAAAAAGAGAAATCCATGCGCCGTCGGATTTTGGATTGAAATGTAGTAGTGATTCCCCAGCAGAGACGCCAAATTTGTTTGTTGGAATATTTCACCTTCTGTGGGCAGTAAGGTGTTCCATTGGTCTGAATGGTTTAGATCTAGAACAAATGAAGGACAAAGGTTGAAGACCCTCCCTGGACGCCGTAGATACCTGGAATGTGATGCTTCGATAGTAGCCCTATGTACCTGCAATCAGCTTAAACACGCAAACACATCAAAGTTGCCAGAATATGATCTACTAATCCATGTTAGTGACTAAGGAATCTAACAACATACATGTGAAACCAAACAACAACAATAATGTGGTATGGAAATCAGCTTTGTATTAATATAAAAATGGAGAAGTTTACAACCAATCAAGCCTTAGTGTTGACATGCATATCCATGAAACCAAGCACTCTCATCCCCATAAGCTTCGACTTTAGCTCTCTATGCTCTCCAATGGCTTGGGCCAAGTGATCAATCCAACAACATAATAATACCTTAAGACTTCTCCCCCTCAACCATAGATATGAGCTTGTATTTATAAGGCTCAATGGATAGGGATGGTTGAGATATTAGTGGATGAGGTGGCCTCTAAGATCCTAGAATGAGGGATCTCGAGCTCAACTGACCCACAATGATAGGGATAAGGGAGGACACAAGGCTTATGATCTAGAAGCCTCGAGAAACTTCTCTTTTCCCTTTTTACCTAGGGTACCACGCTTCTCGTTCAATGACAGAGCGGTTCTGGTAAGAAACGCTTATGGACTAAGGGCCATATGCGGTGGCACCGCTTGTGGACAACAAGGGATAGGTAGTGCGAACAAGGTACCACTCCTGGACAACAGGGAAAGCACGGTGCTAGGAATTTTCACGAAAGATTGACAATTAGAATGGGTTTCCACTCCAAGTGTTGGGATTAAGGGAAAATAGGTATGTCAAAGGTCTTATCACATGATGATGACATAATTTTGGTATAACATAATCTATTATTCACATCTACAATTTTTCTTGCAACTTCATCCCATAGATGCACAGGGAGGTCTTGGTCATGAATCATGGTCTTCACTGCTTCCATGATAGTTCTATTCTTTCTTTGCACAACACAATTCTGTTGGGGATTATAGGGAGTGGTTATTTCCCTCTTGATTCATGCCTCCTTACAAAATGCTTCAAATTCCTTTGAAGTGTACTCTCCACCATTATCTGATCTCAGTGTCTTGATTCTCTTTTCTGAGTGGTTCTCTATTAAGGATTTGAATTACTTGAATTTCCCGAACACTTCACTCTTATTCTTCAAGAATTATATCCAACTCTTTCTTGAATAGTCATCAATAAAGGTGACATAATACTCATATCACTTAATGATATGGAGGGCATAGGACCACATACATCAAGTGAATTACTTCTAATGTACCTTTAGTCTTTGTTTCACTTTTCATAAAGGGATTCTTGATGTTCTTTCCTCTTGCACATCCTTTGCAAGTTCCCTCATGTTCGATCTTTAGATTTGGTAACCTGGTTACCACATTGCTCACATAGGGAAATGATTTCTATTTGATGTGAGCAAGTCTCCTATGCCACAGTTCACTTGAGCTGGTAATCTCATGGACAAGGGTTATCTCTAGATGTCCTTTGAGCTTGTACAGTCCTCCTTCTTCTTCTCCAATGACCACATCATCTTCAAGTGTCTTTCTTTTGGACCACATAAGTACTTGTCCATCTATAAAAGAAAATCTATAGTATTTTTTATCTAGAGCAGAGATGGAAAGTAAGTTCATTTTCAAACGTGGTACATACAGTAATTCCTTCATCTTCATGGAAGTCCTAGAGTCTATCTTGTAGCTTGATTCGCCAACACCTTTGATGGGATATTGATAGTCATATCAAAATGATACCTTCTGGGGAGAGTTCTTTTCTTCAAGTCTTGATAGAGTTTGTTTCTTCTCTTGTTGTTGTTCTTCTTATTTGGTGATGGACACTCTCTGGCTAAGTGTCATATCTTATGACAGTTGTAGCATTGATACTTTGAGTAATCCTTATTCTTATTCTTAAACTTCTTCTTTGAAGGCTTATGATTACCCTTCTTGAAGTTTGATTGTTTTCTTCCTTTAGTATGGGTGGCTAGATCCTAGTCATCTTCTCTAAGTAGAGCTTCTATGTAGGGTATTCTAGCTTCTTCTTGTATGCAATCTTCCCATACTATGCCAAACTTCATACTTTCTTTTCTGGCGCACAGAGTTTGAATGAATGAGTCCCAAGGTCTAGTGAGACCATTGAGAGTAGTCATAATTAGTTCATCCTCATCAAGGTTGTCTCCAATAGCACTTAGTTGTTCTCTAAACTCAGAGACTCTTGTGAAGTAATATTGAATAGATTCTCCTTTGCTCATCTTGGTGCCCTTTAGTTGAGCTATCAAATTCATCTCTCTGTTGATGTTCCTTCCCTCATACATTCTGGAAAGTGCATCATACATCTACTTAGGTGTCTTCTTAGATGGCACTTGAGGGATCAAGTGATCCTTAATAAAATCAACAATGATCCGCATTGCCTTGATTAGGTATTTTTCATTCTTCTCCTTAGCTTCATACTCTTTAGGTTCTGCAATATCATCCTTGATGTACTTTTCAAGGCCATTCTCTTTCAGAATGAGACCAAACCTATACTTCAAATATAGAAAGTTTTCTATGAATTCTAGCTTGTCGTCAACCTTAGTGCTTGGGACCATCTTGACCAATAGGTCACTAAAAAATGAAATTTCTCAAAATAGGGGGCTCAACTTACCAGTAGATGCACTTCACTAAGGCACGTTGGCTGGTCCAACTGATTTCTGGAGATCCCAAATCTTCACCCTTCAAATCCTACTTGCAAGGTTGTAGCTCTGAAGAATTTATGGTTCTGGTTTTTTGTAGTTTTTTGGTTCAGGGCCAAACTAGGGTTTGGATTTCTGGGATATTCAACCACCCAAAACAATCGATCCTGGTCTCAATAGATGCACTCCAGGGAGGTGCAAATTTCTATGCAAGCATATCTTCAAAACTCCAACTTTTACAGAAACCCTAATTTCTTTTGGAGAGGGAGGAAAGAGAGTTTCACCTTGTGAAAGCTTCCCTATTTAGGCTAGCTCTAATACCATGTTAAGATTGCATATGTTAGGCTATGTATCATTAGTGTTCAATTCAAAATCACAATAGTAACATTTGCAGAACCGCTGAAAGAAACACAAACACAAGATAGACACTGAAAGAAACGCAATCACAAGATAGACACAGTATTTATTCTGGGAAACCCTCAAGGGGAAGAAAACCCAGCCAAAACTTTCTATGTATAAGATGTATAAGATATAACCCCAAAAACAGGTATTCTCCTCCTTATGTTCTATCTCTCTCTCTCCTATGCGTTACTCAAGTGAGTGAGTTTGTGTCCAAATAAGAATCACAGTTCTTCTATTTATACACATTGAGCCAACTAGCTTTTACCCTAAACAAATCAGCCCCACTAAAATGTCTGGGTCGACTTCACCTAGGAAGACTCAAAACATTATTTTATATTATTCAATAGGGTACTAATGACCCAACTTACAATGGAGGCTTTACGTCATGACTCTATGATGACCAAATACAATAGTAACACCTCGTCGGAGGAACAATAACATATCCCTTGGGTTACATCAGTAAAATACATTTAGAATATCGTTTGAAGTTACAATATTTCAACAGATTGTTACAATTCCAGCTGAAATTGAAGCCAACAAACCTCTGGACAAGGCATATCTTCTTTTTGAAAGTGTCGTGTCGAATTTTCAGGAACAATTAAAGGAAAGATGGCAGGAGCACGCTGAGGAGACCATTGCTTTACTCAAAAATCAGGAAAGACGAAGGTGTAGTAAGAATGAGAGATGGAGGGATAAGAGCTTGGTGACTTCAGGGAAGAGGAGAGCAAAGGGTGGATGGATTGTGGATGAGTGTAGCGTGAGGATTTTGGAGGATCCGAATCCGAGCTCAGAATAGGAGGAGGAATCCACTTTGATACCAATGTCACAACCGTATTTGGTTGTTGACTTCATAAATCCTATCTGAATTCCATTTAAAGAAATGAATGTATGAATATAATAATTAATGGATGATAAAATACAATGATAAATCTACTTTAAATATAGCTTAAAAATACCTATTTTAAGAGTAAGAACTCTGTGTTCTTATGTTTAGTAATTATCTATTATTATTTATTATTTTATTGATAACAAGAGAGTTGCATCCTCTCTTGCACAACATTCAAACTTTAACATCAAGTGGAGTCCAGAGACGAGGCGTGGTAGTGGAGATTACATATAAATATCAAAAGATGAGAATGGAAAACAATTAAAGTCTGGAATCTATCTCTCTTCATAGAGAAAAGGCCCTTCTCCCATTATGGAATCATTCTATAATTAAGGTGATTGGTGGAACCCGTTCCTCCCTCTTCCAAGAAAAGTATAATAGGGAAGGATGACTATGGAGGCTCGTCATTGATTCTGGCATGCTCATATAGTAAATTGTAAGGAGAAAAGAGGGGTGGTGTGGTTGTCCTTCAGAGACACCTCTCCTTTACTACTTTGATAGTCAACCAGATTTTTTTAAGAGATAGAGAGATTTAAAAATAAAGACCAATTATTGTGGGGTCAGTTCTCTATACAAAGATTTCCCTTACTTCCATTCGACAGCAATTTTATATTAAAATAAAAGGTTAATTAGTTTCCTCTCTATAAGAAATGCCTACCATCCATCCAATCTTTGTATAAAATTAATTTCTTTTACAATAATAGATAAACTATTAATGAAGATCAACTTATCTTTCATGGTAGGGAAATTTGGTTTTGGCGGCTCCTCCCCAAATGACCAGTCCTCATCCTCTAGGTCGCCCGATATCAACGTCCATGAACTTGTTGAGTAGTGATTGATTTTCCTTTCGCTCTTCCTCGTTCCATTCTCCCTCCCTGTAAGGAATTCCTTCTTCCCTCCCTGGGTTGGGTTGAGATAAAAGAGATCAGTGTTCCTCTTCTTCAACAATAAAGTCTCCCGCCATCCTTCGCCACAGACAAGGGAAAGTCGCCTTCCACCATCGCAAAAAACAAGGGATAATCGCAACTCCCCTTTCATCTATAAATCGAAGGTTTTTTCTTCCCCGAGAATACAATCATTTACCTCTTCTCCATGAGGTAGATACAGAACCCTAACCGTTTTAAAGAACCATCTAATTCTATTTTAAATTTTCTTCCAAGATTTCAAATGTATGGTTATCCATTTCCCAAAGAAGTGCACTTAGCATTGTGTAATAATGAGTAATAATAATCATTTCTTTTGAATATTTTATAAACAAATTAATGGGTGCATATATAATGGTATAAAAATGATTCACTTTACAAGAATTATACCTTTTATATACTTTAATGAAGAATCGAAGTAGTAGTGAGAATGTTACAATGAGCATAAAGTATACGCTGCAACAAATTAGCAATAAATTAATCATTTACATTTAGATGAAACTCTTAAAAATATAAGTTAAAAATAAATATGAATAGCAACAAATATAACATATACAGAAAGGAAATCGCTATCTACCATGTAATGTGTAATATGATGTTCTCCCATGCCTCAACCAATTGTTTGGTAAAATCTTTAGTTGAATTAGCAAAAGGCATGTCATCACCTGCATCAAATTTCTCCTTGTTCATGAAAGAATACATGACAAAAAGCATAATCAACACCATTTTTTCTAATTGCAAAGATTCCTCTCTCAGTTCAACCATTCTCAACATCAATAAGGTCACTATGAAGTTTTTGTTAACCTTCTGGCCTCTCTTTTGAGTCTTCGATAAAGTGGTGTGCCTTATCCCCACCCATATATCGTTTGCAAGGAACATTACCTCGAGGTCTAGACAACTTTATATCTTTACAAATTTTCACATTTCCCCCATGTAAACCAACATTTGAAAGAACCTTTTTCAATTGCCTCAATTAAGTTTTTAGGATTTTCTTCTGGGCTCCTATTCCAAGCAGATAAAATATAAAGGTCTACTAATTTATGTATAATCCTTACAAATGTGTGTAATGTACAAATGTGTACTCTTGTAATAGGTATAGACAGTATAAGATCAATGTTTTTGTCCATATTTTCTCTATCCGAAGGCTTGTCTTCTCTACAAGTCATGATCCCATTTGGCCACCCACCTAATGGTGACTTTTCCTTTTCCTTATGTGCATGCAATATATGAAGCTATGCTTTGAATTAGCACCATGGACTATATTATACATGAATTTTAAAGTTTTGAGGTCAGTTGCTAGATGCCACTTGACTTCATATGATCTATAACCTTCAACATATATTTTCCCCCATATTATATGAAGCAATTATTGTGGATATTGATGTTTGATGAAAACCCCACATTAGTGAGTCATGGGACTCTTCATCAACTCGAAATAGTCCCAACCACCAAATGTGATCCTTGGATTGAATAGAGAAATATTTTGTATCAGTATTATTAGTATTTTGATCCATGGCCCTATTCATTAATGTGACCGATACTCTTTCATATTTCCCATGATTAACAAGTTCCATCTCATCCAACTTAATGACAAAAACTAATTTTTCATGTGCTTCCTCTATAGAAATATCATAAAATTTTACCATAGCCTACAAGGTTTTTTCTAAATCAACCCATATATTATTTTTGGGGTTTAATGTGATCAATTCAGTATGAATTCCTTTTTTCCAACCTTCTTTTCAAACTCTTTAGTTGCTTGTACATGATACATATCACCTAGGATATCAACAATCTCTTCATTTTTCATTCCATGAGATTTTTTTATATGAAACGGTCAAGGAATTACATTCTTAGTCATTCATGCATTCATCATTCCCTCTCGTAAACATTTAAATAATGTTTCATAATTTCTTCTACTAATATCTGTATCATCACAAACATTTTGTATTTCATTTGCATTTATCAAAACATGGTTTCTTAATCATAAAGATAATATATTTTTTCTTAAACATTGAATTTATCACATAAGACATGTAAAAATTTTCATCTCCCTTGTTTGTTCTTACCTGTTTTGGGTCCATGAGATATTTCATAGCATAAATCCTTATTTTCCAAGAACTCCTAGTATGTGACAATGATGACACACCAAAAATGTTTTTAACTTGAACTCTCCTTCCAAGTGGTGTTTCCTTCTGCTTATTCCATTTTTTTGTTATGGCATCAATCTTAGTATTTATGTTCATAACTTATTTACTTGAATGGGATTTCTCATCAAGCAATATTTTTACCCATTGGTTTTTTTCATCAATAGTTTTTCTTTGTACAGAAATTATTTACTTGAAACTATTATTTTCATTCTTGAAACTATTATTCTCATTTTGTAAGATCATATTATTGTCTTGTATTTTATTTATTGTTCCGACAATATTCTTGTTTCTCGTTTCCAACTGGTTGTTGCTCATTTCCAACTTATTGGTCCTCATTTCCAAATCGGTTCTCCTCATTCCCAACTGGTTACTCAACATTTACAATTGGTTGCTCCTCGTTTCCAAATGGTAGTTCCTCATTTCCAACTCGTTATTCCTCATTTCCAAATGGTTTCTCCTCTCAATAACTTATGTAAAGTTTCCTTTCAAATTCTCACAATACCCTAACAAACATTGTTTTCCATGACAAAGAAACTTTACTAATCTTGTTATGCTTTTATAATCTAGATGAAATTTTTTTTTAGGATTAGCTGGGAACAACTCTCCCATTTCCCATAAGTCAACATGTTTTTCCCCATCTAGTCTTAGTTTGTTCTCATCAATACCATGTACTTTTGACTGGTTCTTCTTTTGTAATAGTGTCATATCTTGATCCATTTGAATAAGAATACTATATTGTTTCTTTGATATTAATGAATCTATCATATTTTCCTTCTACAATACAATAAGCATTATCATCTTTTTAAATTTTATTATAAGAATTTCCATATTTAGATATTCATCTACATTTGATAAAAGGTAAAAAGAAAGAAAGGTTAGAAACATAATAATGGGAAAACTAGTTGAATATCACATCCACACAAACACTAATAGAAATTCCATAAAATCATATGACAAAACATTTGTACTATTCATAAGAATATAAAAAACTATTGACCAAAATAAATCAACATGCATCATAGCAAGAGAAAACACAATCTGCAAAGAAGAAAACAAAAAGGGTTGACAAAAATGTATTAGGAAATCAAATCATATTCCCTCACAATATTTCATGAATTGACATAGCCAAAAATTTGTTCTATTTAACTGAAAAGAAACAAATATTAACCAAGATAAATCAACATCCGCAATAGTAAGTAATCTAATATAGATCAAATTAAGCACCTAGATTTTCATAATTTGTAGACATATTTCAATGTCTTGCTTCCTAGGCGACACATCCCCTACATTTCCCCACCCCCTTGACATGGGTTCTCTAGGAGGACGACCTTGTTTAGAAGTGGATTCTGCCTAGGATATGGGATACTCTCCCCATATCCCCTAGGCATTTCCTCTATCTCATTGAAGAAATGGTTCAACATTAGCACAACGAAAACATTGAGTTACACAATCACTTCATTAGGAAGCTTCTAAAGTATCACATCCTTGAAGTGATTTGTTGCAAAATACATGATCAAGGTGTATATATTCACAAACACCATTATAGAAGAAAAATTGTCAAAGGTTTGATCTATGTAAGAAGCTCACGAGGTTGTAATTAAGGTGAATAGGCTACAACACCGCATTCCTTCTCCTATTATATCACATTTGTGAATGTTGATTTTTTTGGCAGCATCAAGAGCCATTCTCTGGGATAATTGGCATCAACCTGGGGTTGAAAACCTATTCAAGGACCAGGATGTTGATGACATGAGATATCCTCATGCAAAGGAGATAACATCAACTGAAAACCTTTCTTATGGTGAAGATTCTAGAAGACAAATTGACCATTGAAAAGAGGACCAATACTTAATGGTTGAGTCACAAGTTCTCAAGCCAGAAGGTCTTGAAAGACCCTAATGGATCTATGTAAGATTTCATCATGAAGACCAAGATGAGCTGGAAGAAAAATATCTAAGACTTCATGAAATATTAGAAGAGGATATTTTAATTATATAAGTTGCTTTTATATGATGATTTGGGATGTGTGGGCTATAAAGATCAATAGAAGGGTTCAATCCCCAATTGAATAAGGAGAATGGATAAATAGCCAAAGTAAAATTCCATCAACTCTACTAAAGGTGTTAAAAGACCCCAAACTAAAAGTATTAAAGTATCAATGTGTTGGGTGACAACACTTATGAACAAGCTATAAGGGTGGTCCTTCACATGCTTGGAAAAATATGGATTATAGTCCCATTAATAAATGAAACAAGAGTAATTAAGTATCCCTACCTTTAGTTAGATATCCACCTTATTTTCAATTGCATAATTATTGTTCACACCAGAGCCTAGAGAAATTGAATATTTATGTGTTAGTGGTAACATTTGTTCAGGTACACGTGATACTTCCAAAATACCAAACACCTATCCACCCACACAAACAGATCACAGATCAACACACTGATGTTTTCATGTGGTTTAAGCCTTCGAAAGGGAAAGACTCCACGGCCCCATCCAAATAAATACTTGAGGTAGTTTATTATGCAAAACAAAGAAAGTTACAAATGAGCTTTTCATAATTGATCAACTAGCCAATGACCCTCCGTGCTCTTTAAATATATATCATGGACCAATCGAGTTCTAAGCAAAATGTCAAAGGTAGTTATGATCTAAGAGAAGATGAAAGGTCTGATCATTCTATGTCTAGAACATATCGTTACCATCGGATTAGATATTTACAAAATCATACTAATGCATATGTTGGGCCTAGGGAGAGTAAGGTAGAATTCATGCAGAATTCTTCCTAAGTATGGAGAAGATCTAAAGGAGAAGAGAAATGAGATACGACTAAGGAAGAAGCATAAATAAGAAGGGGAAGGATGCTGCAATAGAGGAAGTAAAAGATAATAAGAAGAGGAGGAGGAGGCGCCAGATGGAGAACTTGCGCCAGATAAGTAAGTCGTGATAGATGGATGGAGTGCGACCTGATATGGTATGACCGAATAATATTGTATGACCAAATATAAGCAGAAGAAGTTGTGGAATTAGCATAACGACTGGAAAGCGATGGTAAGGCATAATGCTGAGAAAGTGACAAGCCTTAATGATCATGGGTATGAACTCGCCTGGAATAGGAAGAAACCACACGTGTGAAGGCATCTTTGTAATTCAAAACGATAGTGCCTCCTGTTAAGTGTTTCTAGAATAGGAAAGCCATCATATTGGTTGGATATAGTAAGTCAACTGAGATAGCGACAGGAAAGGAGTCTGTAACGAGTCTATATAGTGTCTGTATCGAGTCGATGTTGAGTTTTTATCAAGTACATATGGGATCTGTATCGAGTCTGCAATAGGGATATAAAATAAGGAACCCAAGTTGTATGTGGGTTAGAAATTGATGGATTAGGCTCTCGAGCTAGACTCAGTAGGCATTCCCTCGACAATCCATTTTGGTGGACACTCATTTGCTAAAAGTGTTACTTCTTGATTAATGGACCTACATCGTGGAGTGCATCAGACTAAAGGATAGTTCATTGTAAGCCTTGGTGCAAAGCTAAGGTACTAAAACACCCTCCCACCCAACTATGGAAATTTGGTTCTGAAAGTTACCCCAAAATTGAGATATCTCAGGTGAAATTGCATCTGTGTCATAGGTGCTACCAATTGAGCTCTACTCTGTTGGGCTAATATCTCAGGATTTATTGTGTTGAGCAGAAGGGACTAAACCTAGGTTGGGATCCTTTGGAAAAGGGAAAGAGAGATACAACAATAAAAGCCAAAAAATGGTCCATTGTCGGGACCCTCAATCATTGTGGTGAGGGATATGTTGTGGAAACCTATAAAATTGGAGGTCCTAGATTGGGTGGAATCCAAAGGGTTAGAGTTTTCACGAAAAGAAATTGAAGGATCTCGCTGGAACCCAATAGAGTGGTTGGGCCAATAAATTTATTCAGATATTCATGATATTTTATTTTTCAAGTTTCCCATTGTGTTTCCTAAATGGTTATCTAAGTTAGTAACCCAACTGACCAATTTCCAAGGTGAAAAATCTAGAGAGTGGAATCCTCAGTTGATTGAGTGACTGAGAAGAGTAGAAATCCCTATGTCGAGGGATGTGGACTTTGGGTAGATAGTATCTTAGAGGGATACATCACTAAGTTTTTTGTTGACACTATAACCTCATACAATGAGGCATAGTGAAGATTTTTTGAAGGCCCACGCAATAGATACATGCTATCTCTAAAGAAGTGGATAAAAATGCTTGTATGTCAAAAAGGCATTCTGTGAATGCAACAAGACTATATAGAAATAGAGTGGGTATGTCTCAGAAGAAAACTAAAGTGAGATGTTCCCAGGAGATGGTGTAATTGAATTAGAGTCGAGATTTTTATGAAGTGAAAGAAGATTCAAGTATGGCAAGTGAATAAAAATTCTATTAAGAAGAGGGAGTTGAATCATAGATCGAGAAGAAGAAGGCTACGATCTTGCGTCATACTTGGACGAAGGGTCTTATGACAAAGAAGAGGAATATCAGCGGATATCTGAAGGAGACAAAGAGTCATAAGATTCGACTGAAGCTCTAGAACAAGAACATGGTTACAACTCACCTACAGCACTGCATACTTCGCCAGAGGTAAGATCGAGAGACTCATCTCTAAGTAATTTTGTAAATACGAGTAATGCTAACACTATAAATAGCAGACAAGGAAATTCGACTAGCCAAAAGTTTGTTCCAATTGTACCAGCAGTAAATTCAATGGTTGCAACTAACATTAAGTTACCAATATTCAATGGAAATGGGTTGGAAGACCCAAAACAACATTGGTTCCTTTGCGAAGCTGTCTATACTGTGCGACAGATAAAAGATGAGAATATCAAGGAAGCACATATTATCAAGACTCTGCAAGGTCGTGCACTTGACTGGTATATGAAATTTTCCATAGTACCAGTAGGAGTTGTCCCGAAAATACTCAATGAGATTCAAGTGGGTTTGATAGATGAATTCAGAAATCCAAAGTCTGAATCACATTGCATCACTGAAATCAAAGAGATTAAGCAGTTACCAACCAAATCTGTTTGGTAGTTTGACCAAATATTTAAGACATTAATGGCCAAAGTGAGTTTCCGAATGTTGGATGTGCAACACAAGGAATGGTTTATTGTTGCCTTGTTACCACATATCTGAACCCCTTTGATGCAACAAAATATTGTGTCGTAGATAGAGGCTCTGGAAATAGCAATGAAATTAGAAGCCTCGACGATTGGAGATACTAGTTGGGGAATGATGCAACTTTAGTCGTAGCTGGCCAATCTTACAGCGACATTAAAAGAGGAAAGGAAGTTCAAGAATAACTATGGTGTACAAGATGCAGAACAGACAAACACCATAAATACAATTTCCCAATGCTCATGAACTATGTCGCAGCAGGTGTGTCGAACCCGTTAAACACCCAAGGAATGCTTTGGTGTAGAATATGTCAGACTAGGGGCCATAAGTTTGAAGAATTTCTATACTTATAGAATATTGTAAGCACGCCAGCTAATATGTATTTTAAATTTTGTAGATCAGGGGGTCATGATGAAAAAGACTGCAAAGCATTTTAGCTACTGCACAAAAAACGATGGATACCTACTTAATGAAAAAATATGAGCAGACGCAAGCTGAATGAGAATAGCCTCAATATCATCCTGTGCAATATCAACAACCACAATACCCTCAACCGCAATACTAGTAGAATTAGTATCCTTAACAATAACAATACCCTCCGCAAAGGGGGGGAAAAAACTTTAGAGGTTGAGGACAACAACAAGTAGGATGATTTCATCGAGGAAGAGGCCAAGTCATATGTTATAATTGTGGGAAGCCAGGACATTTTCCCTGATATTTTCAAAGTCCAATGAAAAATTGTACATATTTTAAATCATTTGATCACACTGTCGAACAATGTCTGCAACTCATTGCGAAATGATAGGATAGAACTATCGTAAATCCAAATCCGACACAAAATTAGAATATTCAAATGATTTCTGTCAATCCAAGAGAACCTCACATTGTTGTAGTTATAAGAGGAGTTGTTGGAACAGTAGCAGACCAAAATACATAGCAAAGGAAAATCGTAGGTGAGACCCACAGCACAAAAGAATGCTCTACTAGATGTCCAACAACAAAAAGAAGTCTTCTTGAAGGTGCGACTGTAATTTGTTGATGTTAATCAACCGTCGACATCTGGACAAGTCAAGACCATACCCGAACGATTTGAATAGCTAATCAGGAAGCCGCCAATAAAAAAGGTTAGTAAGCTTAAAGAATTTTTCAAAAGTTGTTTAGCACTAATAAATGATAAATATAATGTCGCAAAACTGAAAACACTAATAGAAGAAACCCCATATGAACCACGACCTAAAAAAAGAGTTAATCATATTGAAAAAAAACTAAAGACAAGACGACAACTGTGAATGACTGCACAGATAGGAGATTGTGATATGGATTATATCATATTAGATTTGGTTTGGATGTCAACATATTGACAAGACAAACATGGGAGAGCATGAATAAGTTGCGAATCGATTGGTCTCCCATTTAGCTAAGTCTTGCGAACCAGTCAAAGGTTCTACCAATTGGTAGAATCACTCAAGTGCCTATAGAAGTCGAACGCTTAAGAACATATTCCAACTTCTAAGTTATTGACATTTTCGATGACACAAATCCATATATTGCACTACTAGGAATTTATTGGGCAATAGAAAACTAAACCATTATAAACTTCAAGAAAAGAATCTTATCGTTTGAAGATTCTAAAATAAGAGTGGTTGTGCCAATTGATCCACTAGACGGACAAAGATGTATTGATCCTGTACACAGTTAAGGGAAAGACAATTATCTAGATTAGTTTTATAATATCATGTCTTCAAAAGAAGATTATATAAATCCAACATCTGATGGAAAATTGAGTTGACAGAGTGTAAGTTCGTGCACGTCCGAATCAGGGAACACCATGGAAAATTGGCAAAATAGGCTACATGAAGTCTCCATGCGAAGATGTGCAAGAATCACAATATTTTTTGGAAGGGTAGGAGCCGAAGCAAGCGTGCTACCTACATATGAAGGATTACTTAACCTTGCATATTTTTTGGTATAATTTGAAGAAAAAATCACAGAATCATATCGATTGTCTGCTTTGGACTTGTTAAATTTTCATATGCTTAACTAAGACATAAGTATATCATTTCATTTTTCATAATAAAAGCATATAAAGCAGGATCACTGAAAGAAACAGTATCACAAGAACAACATAGATTTATCCTGGGAAAACCCCTAAGGTAAAAACCTAGCAAAAGCTTCCTCAATATAGATGCCCCAAAAGGGAAAAAGGTAAAACCAACAAGGAGATCAAAAACCTGATTCTCCTCCTTCTCCAACAACTCCTCTCCTCCACAAGTGCGCTATTCCAAGTGAGTTTGTGTGTCACAAATGAGGAGCACTACACCTCTATTTATATTCATCCGTTTACTTAAAGTTTACTCAATCAACATGTCGGCTTAAGTTAACTCATGTAGGCTCGAGTTACACATGTAGGCTCAAGTAACCACACTAGGGTGTTGATGACCCACCTTTACAAATAGAGGGGAATACCTCATGACTCTTATTAGTTCTTTCGATTAGGAGCATCAGGGTACAATGTAATACAAGTGGTTCTCCCGGTTGGACCATCGGAGACCACAAAAGATACATAAAGAATATTCTTCGAAGTTACAATATTTCAACACTCCCCCTTAACGAGAAGGGTATTCTACATCAACAACAACAAGAGTAGAGATAGCGGACATCATCAACATCAGCAAGGTAACACATCTATAAATCATTGGAAGCTTTTCAACATCATGTAGTCTTCATCTTCAATCTTCAGTCTTCATCATCAACAACATCTTCAGCATTTTGATCTTTCGATCAACAACATCTTCAGCACTTTGACTGGTTCGATCAACAACAACATCTTCAGCATTTTTATCTTTCAATTAGCAACGACATCTTCAGCACTTGGACCTTTCGATCAGCAACATCTTCAGCACTTTGACTGTTCGATTAGTAACGACATCTTCAGCATTTTGAACTTTCGATCAACAACATCTTCAGCACTTTGACTGTTCGATCAGCAACAACATCTTCAGCATTTTGTCCTTTTGATCGGCAACATCTTCAGCATTTTCACTTTTCGATCAATAACAACATCTTCAGCACCTTGACCTTTCGATCAGCAGCAACATCATCATCATATTCTGATCTGTCAAACATAATCATCATCACACTCTGATCTTTTGATCAGAAACATCATCATCATACTCTGATCTTTCGATCAGAAACATCATCAACATAGAAACACCATCATCATACTCTAATCTTTCGATCAGAAACATCATTAACATACTCTGATCTTTCAATCAGAAGCATCATCATCATACTCGGATCTTTCAATCAGAAACATCATCATCATACTCTGATCTTTCAATCAGAAACATCATAATCATAGTGCGTCATCATCATACTCTGATCTTTTTAGATCAGTATGTCATCATCATCATATTTTGATCTTTTGATCAGTCCGGCATCATCATCATTAGCAACAACCTGCAATCCCCAACTCAAAGACAAAAAGTCTTTGGATCACTTTTGGACTTAAAGTCCAGGGATGATACAATCCCACCACATTCTCGACAACCGAAGTTACTGGATTGATTACGGGAGAATCAGTCCCTATCACTTTAGGACTAAGTCCAAGGACGATGCAATCCTACCACATTCTCGACGACCGAAGCCACCGGATCTATTATGGACAGATGTCCCAGGATGATACAATCCCTCTTCATTCTCGAAGACCGAGGTCTCCGGATCACTTTAGGGAAGGTGCCCAAGGATGATACAATCCCATCACACTCTCGATAATCGAGGTCACCGGATCTATTATGGACAGATGTCCCAGGATGATACAATCCCTCTGCAATATCACTACTCCCCCTTTCTAGGAAGGTCTTTCCGAAAAACACCAAGCTTGTCTTGAAAGTGTTCAAACTCTACTCGAGGCAGAGGCTTCGTCGGTACATCATCATCCAAGCCATCATCATCTACGTCTTCAATATATGAATACAAATCTATCGCCATGTGTTTCTCTAGTATGTGAATACTAAAAGCATCATCATCTATATCTTCAGTATAGAAATACTGAAATCATCATCATCTCTATATTTAGTATAGAAATACTAAATCACCATCATCTGCATCTAGAGTATCATTATCTTCATCTTATCTTGTATGTAGAAATACCGGATTTCTACGTGTTACATGGAACACAGGGTTCTTTGTCATCACAACTGTGGTAATCACATAGAATCATTGTTGTATCCATCTTCAGGTCAAAGAGACCTGATATCAGCTTCTGAAGCCATATGGCTTCATAACATAGTAGAGCAATCTGCTATATATTCTGCTTCAACCGAGCTAAGAGAAACACTGGACTGTTTCCTGCTAAACCATGAACTCATAGCAGACCTCAAAGCATATACCTGATTTGATTTTCCTGTCTGAGATACTTCCAGCCCAATCTGCATCTGTGTAGCCATACAATCTATACTCATGGCTAGCATCATAGTATTGACCAAAGTCTATAGTACTCATCACATGTTTTGCAGCTACTAGGTGAACCCGTATTGGTTGAACAAGATACTCACTTAAGGTGTTCACAGCAAAACAAATGTCTGGTCTGGTATTTGTTAAGTACATCAATGACCCAATGATCTATCTGTATTGAGTCACATCCATTAACTCTAATGAGTCATCAGCTAACAGCTTCAGGTTGGAGTACATGGGTGTGGCCATGAATTTGCATTTCAGCATATTGAGTCTCTTCAATATCTCTACCACATACTTTCCCCAGTTGAGAAATATTCCTTCTGACCTTTGCCATACTTCTAGACCTAGGAAATAATGCATTAACCCAAGGTCTTTCATCTCAAATTCTTCTGCTAGTTTCTTCTTACTTTCCATGATCTGTTTC